>JAOVYW010007942.1:0-10486 GCA_025775045.1 Hiodon tergisus
TCTCACTCTCCTCTAGTCTCCTCTCGCTCTCCTCTCGCTCTCCTCTAGTCTCCTCTCGCTCTCCTCTAGTCTCCTCTCGCTCTCCTCTAGTCTCCTCTCGCTCTACTCTCGCTCTCCTCTAGTCTCCTCTCGCTCTCCTCTAGTCTCCTCTAGTCTCCTCTCACTCTCCTCTAGTCTCCTCTCGCTCTCCTCTCGCTCTCCTCTAGTCTCCTCTCGCTCTCCTCTAGTCTCCTCTCGCTCTCCTCTAGTCTACTCTCACTCTCCTCTCACTCTCCTCTAGCCTCCTCTCGCTTTCCTCTCGCTCTAAACTAGAGTATGCTGTCAATGGGGATCAGCACTTTACAGATCTGGCTCTTTACAGAGCTGGCTCTGCACAGATCTGGCTCTTTACAGATCTGACTCTTTACAGGCCCTTGCTTGTCTGGGAGCCTAGGGAATGTGTTGTATCACCTATCAGAAAAATAGTTACATTATAAGTGAAAATGTCATCTAATGCCGGCTATACTAAAGAAATCTCTAAAATGAAACTAAAACTAAAAGTGCCAAGGGCTGTGAATTAAAAGGCTCACTTATTTGTTATCATAAACTTGAACGGCACAAGGTCATATGAGTTTCTTGAGTTTGTCAGTCTAAAGAAGGGGTGAACGACGGTTTCACTAATTAAAAGAGTTCGAATGATTTCCGATTCCTCTCAGAAAGCTACAATTCTTCAACCAGTCTGGAAGGTTTGCCGAGGATTATTGTAGTGTCAGGGAAATAATTGCACCTGCTCTCTGTCTAATGCCCGCCTGGTGTCTAATGCCATCCAATTCTTACATTTTGTGGTTAAGTTTGAACGTACTTTAATTCTTCTGTTGCAGAGTAATAAGTCACGAGCCTCTGGGAGATGTGGTGCTAGAGAAGTGGCCATTTATCTCCAGATCTACTGTTAACTTTTCCTGTCGGACGGCAGCAGTGTATTAAGGAGTATTCAGGCTCTCCCCGCTGTCGCCCCTCTCATCAATGTGAAACGAAACCCTGAAATGAAACGAAACCCTGAAATGAAACGAAACCCTGAAATGAAACTCCACAGGTGCGGACCAACGGCCGAGCCGACTTTCTTTCTGGGAGATTTTTGCACATTTAATGGGCAACGCCGGCCAAGTTCAGCATGCAACCCTTGGGCTTTTGGGATGTGGGAACGGCCAAGCAGGTAAGCTATTGGGATGTGGGAACGGCCAAGCAGGTAAGCTTTTGGGATGTGGGAACAGCCAAGCAGGTAAGCTATTGGGATGTGGTTTGACACTCCGGTTGTCAAGGCCATGAGAATGAGTCTAATTTTGGCGGGTGCATCGAACCGGCCTCCACTCTCTGAAAGTTCTAATGTGTTTCTAACGAGCTGCAGGGAACGAATTTAATGAATGGGGCATTAGCGAGGGCTCGATTTGCTTCAGTAATGGGATTAATTGCTGGTTCTCTCCTGTTGAAAACCCAGTGTAATGGGATGGTGGGGGAACAGAAGTGGTGTTGTGTTACATTCATCTCTTTCGCATAGTTAATAATACTTAATATTTCCATATAAAGCCAAATTATGTGTCTTATATGTGTAAGTGTGCACATTAGATGCAGGGATTATATTAACTTGGGGGTGTGAGTACAATTCCTGCATGCACACGCGCACAAATACACACAACACACACACATGTGTACACGCACACGTGCTTACATGTACAGAACACGCGCACAAGTGTACACACACACACGTGTACACGCGCACATGCTTACACGCACACACACACACAACATTTGCACACGTGTACACACACAAAACAAGCACATGCGTGCACACACACCCACTCTCATACACACTCACACAACACACACGTGTAGATGCATGTGCAAACCTGCTTACATGCACACACACACGCGCACACACACACAAACATGCACACATGCGTGCGCACACACACACACACACACACACAATCCCTTTTTGCATGAGTGACAGCAGTGTACCGAAAGAGGGACAGTAATGTACAATAAAGCTTTGATTGCAGAATAATATTGATCTGGACTGGGTGACCATCTGCTCTGGGTCACTGCAATATTGTTTCTCTCAATCATTTACCAAGAAATCAACCTGAATTGGAAAAAAGTATGAAGTTTTAGTGGTATTAAAGCACTTCACATTGCCCCTCAAAGACAGTGTAATATTTGTGAAACGGGTCCAGCCCAGTGTGTTTGGCATTCAGACTCACATGGAGTGTAGGTGGCCAGGAATCAGGTCATGGTAGAAGCTTCTTGGGCTTGTCTGGGGGAGCTGTCCGGGATTTCGAATGAACATGGTCTGTGGCATTACAACAGTCAACGGAGCTATATAAAAACATGAATGATTGATTGATTGATTGCAGGGCAGAGAAACTCCTTGAGAGCCGGAGCTGACCCACCCTGATTTATGAAATTGACGCGCTACTCTGAAATAGGTCATTGTCATATCTCTGTTATATGCTACAGCTTTCTGTTCATCAACAACAGGCGGTTGAGAGGACCGGGTCTTGAGGTCCAATCAGCAGTCAGGTGAAACTTTACCAGAACTGTGAGGTGGTGAAAAGGCCAGGTTGATTGGTTTTGTAAACGTATCTTTACTGTCATTTTTAACTTTTGACCTAAAGCAATGGATGAATGTACTCTGCTGAGAGGCTATGAGAGACGGAGGGAGGGAGTGGAAATTAAACAGGAACAGAGTCAGGAACAGAGTCAGGAACAGGGTCAAAGCTCTATTGTAGGCACTCCAGGAGAACTCGGAACAAAAGGATTTAAAAATAAGCCTTTTAGCTTGGAAACTCTTACTCCCCACCAGTGCAGAAATATTCCTGGATAAAGCAGCAACCCATCTGGATTGATGACCCCCTGAAGACAGCGTACCCCCCTGAAGACCCCTGAAGACCCCCCTGGAGAAACCAGGAAGCCCAGTGCCCAGGTGCAGGCAGCAGTGCCACACTTACCTGGTTATGTGCGTCACTTGCGATCTAATTAGATCTAATTAGCTTTCTGGCAAAGTGAAGCAATTGTCCCCTAACAAACAGTGACAGTTCTTTATGACAGGACTGTAGATATGTAATTAATAGATTGGTCATGCTCATTTCAGAGTAGCTGTTGAATGGATGTAAGTTGAACTCAATTGGTATGTATCTTCCCACTCAAATTACATTAAATATATTTTTTATACCAACGAAAAAAGCCACACACACACACACACACACTGACACACTGACGGTACATTGACACACATACTAACACACTGACGGCACATTGACACACGTACTATAACACACTGACGGCACATTGACACACACTAACACTCTGATGGTACATTGACACACACACTAACACTGATGGTACATTGGCACACACACTAACACACTGATGACACATTGACACACACACTGTAACACACTGATGACACATTGACACACACACTGTAACACACTGATGACACATTGACACACACACTGACGACACATTGACACACACATACTATAACACACTGACAGCACATTGACACACACACTGACAGCACATTGACACACACACTAATGGGACATTGACACACACACTGACGGCACATTCACACACAGTAACACTCTGACGGCACATTGACACACACACTAACATTCTGACAGTACATTGACACACACACTAACACACTGACGGGACATTGACACACACACTGACACACTGACGGCACATTCAAACACAGTAACACTCTGACGGCACATTGACAGACACACTAACATTCTGACGGTACATTGACACACACACTATAACACACTGATCACACATTGACACACACACTAACACTCTGACGTCACATTGACACACACACTAACACACAGACGGTACATTGAGACACACACTATAACACACTGACGACACATTGACACACACACTAACACTCTGACGGCACATTGACACACACACTAACACACTGACGGTACACTGACAAACATACTAACACGCTGACGGTAGACTGACACACATACTAACACACTGATGACACATTGACACACATTTACAAGCTGATACAGTGACACAAACTCAAACACTGATCAACACACTGAAACACAGACACGCACCAACACACTGAAACACTGATACAGACAATGACTCACTGACAAACTGAAAGACATCTTATTATCTAATTTAATCAGGCAACCTACCCAAACATCTTATGGAGAGGGACATTGAAAATGTTTGTCCCATCTTGGGATTAAGGAGGAGACACACAGAGATTTCTGATAAAACTCTCTGATCTGCTTTAAAACAGAAACTTCCCCATTTGTCTTCACTCAAGACACTATTTGATATTCACCCCATAGCTGAAGTAGCTCTGATTAACTCCCTGGTTTTCTTTCTCATTAAGATTGCGTTTGCATCTCCAGCACTGGATGAGAACCAGCGTGATGCCTGCGTGACCACCTAAAGGTGATGGCATGATCGAAGTGTGCCAGAGAACATCGTAGATGTCTTATAGAAGGTGTGGGTCGAGTGAAAGCTTCTTAGGTCACAGGGTTTAAGCCAAAAATTGAGAAGTAGACCAATGACAGTGGACAAAGTAGGTCACCCCGTTAGTCCATCCTAAGGCCGCCATAATACACTCCCAGCTTCCCCCCACGGGTAACAGCAGGGACGCGCAGTGGAGATAGGGGTCTTAAGGAGGTGGGAGGGGCTTATTGATTGAGTAAAGCTCGCGAAGCTGATTCCATCCCAGTTAATTACGAGTCTTAATTAAAACTTTTTTTTATGCCAAATTACGCCAGATGTTCAAACCACTCACAATCATTCCTTAATTGGGAAAGCCGAATGGAATTAGATATGATGGAATGGAAGAAGTTTATTTGTGCCCCAAGGGAAAATTGTGCTGTTACAGCTGCAACGTAACACAAAATAACAAAATAAGTAAATATTAGTACTATATCGTCTCTTTATCTGTTCTACAGTGCTTACATACAAAATTAAAGTGGCAGTGGCTAATATATCATAAAAAATGTGCAATGTTTCTTTGAAAAACGTTCCTTGCATTTTTGGACAGATACTCTAGTTGAGTATAAATATGCAATACATCTACTGGTTGCTTGTCCAATGCCATGATTACACTAACATCACTGTTTTGCTTTGTTATTGTCATCGTTGTTATTGTTGATAATATTTTTGGTATTTCCCTGTCGTGTGCCCTTGGTGAGAAGGGTGTCTGGTTAGCTGCTTCACTACGTGAGAGGCGCCTCTCCGTAATGGGGGGATTACCCATGTAACCAGCAGTATTTACAGGCCAACAGAGATAAAGCCGGTGGGATTGGGGTTAGGGATGTCTCGTTTGCCCAGACGTCCTGCAGCTTGTCCGTAGAATCAGAGTGAGAATGACTGAACTCTTAATGCGAAAACAGGACTCCCTACCTTGTAATCAACAAAACACTTACCTGAAATGCCCCGATGGTCATTTGGTGATTTGTAAGTTTTGTTGGGGCTAAATGATAGAGATGTGACTTGGAGAGTATCGGGACCCCGGTGCCTTTTTGGGTTTAGGAGGAGTAGTGGCGTAGGTTGTGCCCCGTAGCCTTGTGGAAAAAAGCAAGGGGACGAGTGAGACACAGTGGGGGTTTTAGGGTCCAGCTGAAAACAGGGCTCTCTTCCCTGACACAGTCGGACACCATGGAGAGGTGACGGTTACAAATGATCCCGACCCGAGCTGGCAAGAGGCCACTAAGCCACGGATCGGGGAATAACGCGTTCCCATTACCGCGGTGTCCGAATGAGCCATGGCCTTCCCCCTCCATGCGCCCTAAATTTAGCCCTCCCGCCTGAAGACCGAGTCCATCCTTAACCATGCCCAAAAACCCACGAGGGAGGGAGTGGCGTTTTACATCACCGCGCGTGTAAAACTTTGCCTCCGGGGACTCAGCCAGCGTGAGAGACACTCGCATCTGCTGTAGAGGTGTGTGCATGTAATGGGGGCCCCACTGTGTATGTGTGAGTGGGTGCGCGTCTCGCCGTGTGTGTTTTTATATGTGTGCGGGTGTGGGGTTGTGTCGGGTGCTCTCCGGTGAGTATTGGCTTTCGGGAAAATTGCACCGAATCTTAGGGGTGTCACGTTGACCATCATCCCTAAGGCCGCAGCCTTTGTGAATACAGTAGGGCAGGGACTAGGCGATAGGGAAATTCTGGGGTTTATTTGAGCGTAGCCATAAGTTAGGAACTCAGCTGTGTCCTGTGTAGTGTTTTCAGTGGATCATCAACCTGCTTTATGTATTTTAATCTGTAATCTGTGCTTGTCTTCACAAGATGGTCGACAGTACAGCTACACTCACACTGAAGCGCTTGAAAATCGCTGAAAGGGTAAAGCTCTAGACAGATCGACTGCTGTTCATTTTCTACAAAGGCACAAACAAATGGTTACTGGCTAGAAAACACACAAACAAATGATTACTTGCTAGGATAACTCACAAACAAATTATTATTAGCTAGGATAACGCACAAACAAATGATTACTGGCTAGGATAACTCACAAACAAATTATTATTAGCTAGCATAACGCACAAACAAATGATTACTTGCTAGGATAACTCACAAATTATTATTAGCTAGGATAACGCACAAACAAATGATTACTTGCTAGGATAACTCACAAACAAATGATTATTAGCTAGCATAACGCACAAACAAATTATTACTGGCTAGAACACTGTTTAAAAAAATTATTACTGGCTAGGATAACGCACAAACAGGCATAATATTCAGAGCTCCTGTCTCCCTGCCTCCTTGAACTTGCTTGTAAATAATCAATATTGTAACGGGGATGGCAGCGCTTCCCCTGCCAATGGCAATCAACCATCCCCGAGGGGGCTGCTGGGAAGCCTGGCCCCCAAACTGTTAATAATTCCAATAACGTGTTAAGAGTTCCGTCTTTTAATGACGTTATTGTGGTGTAGTTTAGTTTAGTTAGTTGTAGCATTTAATGTCTTTGTGGCTATGATTTAGTTCCCTCCCCGCGGGCTGGTTTACTTGTGCGTGAGGGCTTTCTGTGTTTTCTTGGGTGTCGTTAGTTCTTTGCACTGCCAGTTCTGCCTTGGTTCGCATGTGCGAAATAAAGAGCACGTTTTCCTGTTGAGATCGGTGTCTGCCTCCTTGCTTGAACCCAGCAGAGTAGTAGCTTTCTAAAAAACACTACAATATACATCTCAATTATCTTATCTGGAAGGGGGGCTGGCCTTTCCTGTTCTTCCACCAGGTTTTCCCCAAAACATGACACATAACCACCCCCCCCCACCCCCGGTTTAATCATCCCAAAGTTCTTAGCCTTGTATGTTCTTGTCATTTCGCTAATAGACTCTGTTGGATTAAATTACCGTGGATAACGCATCTCTTTTAAAACTCCCTGCGCCACCTCTAACAAATACCTAGTCCTAATCAATATTTACTGTGCCAGCTGGGACACTTTTGAGAAACTAAAAACCTGTTACAGTGGCTCTCCAGTGTCTCTGCCGTGGTTTGAATGAGTCTGGGTGTGTGCACGCTCCGTCGGAAGATTTGGGTGTCTATGTTTGGTCTGTGTTGGGCATCCGTTTTTATATGTTTGTGAGTGAGAAAAATGGACGTGACCCCATGTTGTCAATGTTAAAGGGGTGCTGATTGTCTCTGTTCACTGTTGTTGGCTTCTGTTTGAGCTTATTTTGAGTGATTAGTCGTGATTGATTGTTTTTGGAGATTATCAGCTTGTTTGGATGTGCTGTAGTTAGCTTTTGTTTGAGCCTATGTGTATGTGTGTGATTAGTAGTGATTGATCGTTTGGGTGAATGCGACCGTGTTTGTGCGTACTGCAGTTGTCTTCTATGTGTGTGTGAATTGATTTTTTGTGGGAAAGTGAACGTATATGTCTGTGTCTGTGTAAACTGAAACGTTGGCTTCTGACGGAGTCTATTTGCGTGAGTGATTAGCGTTGATTGATTGCGGGGATGTGAGTGCATGTCTGTGTTGTGGTGGAATGGAGGGAGGAAGTGACCGTGTGAGCCTTCTATGGGTTTTAGTTGGCTTCTGTTTGAGCCTACTTTCATTTGTTTTATTAGTGGTGATTAACTGACATCTCAAAAAGCCCATCGCATTAAGAAACATCGCAGTGACCCAATGACATCGACTGCCAAAACGTCAAACTCGTTGCATGCATTTTCTTATGTAATATTTTGTATTTATGCCAAATCTACAAACCACCTGCTCCCGATGGACCCCCTTCTAGGAGCTTTTCCATCTCTCTTTAAACAGACGTAAACCAGTATACCTGTGAGAAAAGGCCAGATGGGCTTACTTTTGAGCAATTATGAGTTGACTGAAGTCCTTAAGTGCTCCGTTGGAACAAATACCAGCACACCAGGTACCAGCGTTTGAAATCCCTCTGCTTTAAGAACTGAAAGCAAAACTGATGTCACCCGACAAAGAGGAAAGTTTCTCTGTCATTGCAATGATGACACTTGAGTCATTAGTCGTGATTAGCCCTGTGTCACATGACATGACAAAGAAATAAGATTTTGGGGGAAAAACCCCCAATTCCAAGCAGGGAAAGTTCGACCCAGAAGACGTTCAGTCTGAGTCCTGTGCCAGAGCTTAAAGGCCTGACACTGAATAACCCTCCTACAGTCCACATGCAAGGCTCACACCAGAAAGAGGAAACGGGTGATTTGCACGGTTATTTCACAATGGATGCGATTGGATGTCATGGTAAAATAGTCCGCGTATGAGAATATGTGTCATTTAAATGAATATGTACGTCCCTCGTTACATTGGTAATGTGACTCGTTACATCAGTTATGTAACTCCTTACATTAGTGAAGTTTTTGTTGGACCTATGAGACCTTTTGGAGATTTAAAAAGCATTTTAAAAATATATCCTATAGCGCCACAACGTGATCAATGCGCACCCCTCTTTATGGTGAAGTGGGGGCATGCATACCACGTTTGCCGTGGTTTAGTGTAACGGTTTAGGTTGATGTGGAAAAAAGTACTGAATTTTCTGCACTTGAGCAAAACCAGCAGCATTGTGGGCATGAGTGATGGATGTTCCTGGTTGCCTTAAGGAGGCATGCGTGCTCTGTGGTTGGGGCTTCCACATGAGAATGTGAGTGGCCGGCGCTGCTGTGGGCCTGTTTCCTCGCTAGTCCTTTTTTTTTCTTCACTTTTTGCTTTGCTCATTCTAACCCAAAGAACCAAGATGTCACGAATGAACCTGCTGAGTCGTGGTTTGGTTTAGTTCCTTTTAATTGGTCTTTGCTCACCAGCAAGGTCTGCAGTGGCTGACATCAGTTTGTGTATGGCTGTTCTTTGGTTGTGGAAGATGTATAAAACGCTTTTTTATAAAAACTGTCTTATCAGAGAATCCTTTGTTGACTAATAATTTTCCATCTTTTTGGGTAAAGTTAAAAGAGTACTTAAGCAGAAGCGTAAAAGTGCTCTTTTTAAAAAATGAACTCAAGTAGTATAAGTAAAAATTGAGAAGAAATTTGAAACACTGATTCAGGGCGCACTGCTGCTGTCGTTTTCAGATGCAATATTCAAAAACGCTGCAAAACAGAGAGGCATAAATTACATGCAAACATTTTGTTATTATAACAATTGTTATTCAGCCCCTTCTGCACTTAAAAACCCCAAAAAACGTGGTCAAGGTAAGGACAAGGATGACTTAGCTAACTCTCCTTCTCCACTTCCTTCTTTGTAATGTTTGCTTTCTTAATCGGTTTTCCAGAGCAGTGGTATCCAAATCAGAGGCAGATCTACAGGGGGTGTGGTCAATGCGTCCATGCTTTGATAACTACAACTTCGATAACTATAAAACAGTGACTGTGACACACTACATATGAGCACTTCAACGAGACCATATGTGTCATCCTCATGGTTTAACAAAAATAGACCTCATGGTAATCATCTTGTCAGTCTTCTGCTGTATAGTGCTTTGTTTTCAGTACGTGGTTGCACAAAGATTGCTCAAAAAGGAGCGCAACAGCCAATGTTTCAGTAAAACAAATAATATATGGTATTTGTTTAACCAAAAGAATCAGGCGATGTTGATGTTCTGTTGTCTGACCTGTTTAAAACAGATAAAATCAATTTTGAGAATAACTATGTGAACGTATTTATGCATTTAGTTTTTCCAAGCTTTTCCCAAGATTCACAACCGCGAGTGACTTGGTTCTGTCAGGGGATGTTTTCAGTCACCTCTTGAAGACGGTGTAGACCTCTGATCGTCTGGTATCCTCAGGAAGGGTGTTCCACCATGTGGGTGCAAGTTGGCCTGATGAAGGACCACTAGGAGCCTGGCAGTGGAGAATCATAGGGATCTAGCGTGTGGAGGTAGCCAGGACCGAAGGATTTAGCTATGGTTTTGAGCAAATAAAGAACTTAGAACCTTGCCCCTTTGTTTCCATGTGTAACACGTTGTGAATATCTCTGACAAATCATTTGAACT
>JAOVYW010007943.1:0-10486 GCA_025775045.1 Hiodon tergisus
ACAGACGGGTAAGGGGGAAGGGGGAAGGGTGTTGACACAGACGGGTAAGGGGGAAGGGGGAAGGGTGTTGACACAGACGGGTAAGGGGGAAGGGGGAAGGGTGTTGACACAGAGTGGAGCTGCAGGAGAGGACTGTGATGCGGGAGGTTCACAGCAGATCCACGTTCGTGGGTGAACACAGCAGTTCTTAAATAATTGTACACTAGGGACTTCAGTGGTGAACACAGTAATGAACATCAACACATCACATTGGCTTTCTCACACCTTCAAAACAGTGGAACATATGTTATTAACAACACAACTATTTATTTATATAATTATTTTTAGAACCCTCAGGGCTTGAGGTTGTCTCTGTCGGCTGTTTGCCACACGTAATTTCAGAGATCGAATTTCTTCCTGCATACTTAGTTAGCAGTGAAATCTGTGGATGAACAGTTGGAATATCCCTCCTGTTACCTATATAAAAGTTTAGCTTGAATCAAATGCGTTCTGTATGTTTCCAATCTAACTTTGTAATATCATACGTAAGAGATACGTTGCTTCAACTTTCTTGATAACAGATATCATGAACGCTGTCTTTGGGGCAGCAGTTTCCTTTGCTAAAAACATAAATTGCGATACCCGCCGTCTTCGCTTTGTCTCCCCCTGCAGGCGTAGTGCAGCACCTGCAAAATGGTCTGCACCTGCGAAACGCCTATATCAAACGGCACAAACTGTTGCCGCCTGACTGGTCAGGCCGCCAGCTGTACGTGGAGTCGACGGGAAAGAGCCGCACCCTGCAGAGCGGCTTGGCACTGCTGTACGGCCTCCTGCCGGACTTCGACTGGACCAAGCTGACCGTGCGTCACCAGTGGAGCACGCTGTTCTGCGGGAGCAGCTGTGACTGCCCGATGAGGAACCAGTACATGGAGGAGGAGCAGCGTCGGCAGTACCAGCTGCGGGTGTCCCACGCCCTGCTGGACCGCACCTACGTGGAGATGGCCAAGACGGTGGGCGTGCCCCCGCGCCAGCTGCGCGCCGCCAACCCCATCGACTCGCTGCTCTGCCACTTCTGCCACAACCTCAGTTTCCCCTGCACGGCGCAGGGCTGCATCTCTCTGCGCCAGTTCTCCGTCATCAAGCGTCAGCAGCTGGAGGACGAACGGGACCGTCAGCAGAGAGGACTCTACCATCGCTTCGCCCTGCTGGCGGCGCACCCCTTCCTCAACAGGACGGCCGGCCGCATGCTGCGCGCGGCCGAGGGGCGCAGGGAGGAGGTGTTGGCGCTCTTCTCCGCCCACGACGTCACCGTGGCTCCCCTGCTGAGCGCGCTGGGCCTGACGGGGGTCCGCTTTCCACGCTTCGCCGCGCGGCTGGTGTTCGAGCTGTGGAGGAGCCCACCGCTGCCGTGGGGAAACCGGGGCGGGGACCGGCAACAGGACAAGGACCAGGAGAAGAGGAGGCTGTTTGTGCGCGTCCTGTACAACGGCCAGGACGTCACCTTCCAAACGGCGTTCTGCCGCAACCATGACCGCCAGTCCGGCCAGCCGCTCTGCCCCTTCAGGAACTTCCTTTCGTTCGTGCGCAGGGACATGTTGAGTGTCTTCAACACCACCAACTACCACTCTGCCTGTCACAAGCAGGCCTTCTGATTAACAAATGAGAGCGTTTGTCCCTCAGACACATCTGTTGTCTGGCTCCGTTTTTGGTAGTAGTGTTTCACAGGCACGGTTGAGATGATAACTTATTTAAAGAAGCAGCTTCTATTGTTGCCGAGGCACAAACGTGATTCTGTACCTAGCGTCTTGCCTTCCCTATTGGATTTTTAAATTAACGATTGCCTTCTTTTTTTTTTCTCTCCACAAAGGAACTTGGACTGTGTCTTTCTGTGCTGTATGTCCTCCGGTGTCAACAATCGCTGCGCTTTCATCATTAATGTGTCGTATCCGAACAATATTTACATATGCTCGAACCTGGGTTTAAGTGGATTTTAAAGTGTTGTCTGCCGGGTTTAAGACCTGACAAAACCAGTTTCTACCATTAACTGGAATGGACAGGACCGTCCTCTGGGTTTCCAGAAGGGGTCACAGAATCCGTATGTGTTCCGTATGTTTTCATTAAGTTGGTACTTAAGACAAAGATATTTCCTTTTTACTGTTACTGGAGTTAAACTCTAATTCCAATTTACAGGATAAACGGTGCAATTGCTGAATTACCTAATAATCTTAGATTAGGTGCGAGTACATTTATTGGGAAGTGTTCCTGTTTTGTAAATGGGAGTTGAGTATTCTCATTATGGTGTCGACAGGTGAGCTGTAACTTTGCATTTATATGCTCTAGACCATAAAAAAAATATTGTATACCTCTAAAAACTGCTGCTGTAAAAACTGAAACTATTCCTTTTAGTAGGATTTCTGTAAGTGCAAATTTTAGATTATTTGAAGTTTAATATAAAATCATGGGTAATATGTTACATTTTCATCCTATAGGCATATACAGTGAATTGCTGTACAAAATGGCTCATTTTTCAATAAAGAAATTACTTCAAAATACTTCTCGCTTTTCCTTTTAACTTAAATAAGATCGATTTTGGATAATATTAAATTACTATACAGTTGTTCATATGTATTTATTTATTTTGACGATAGACTTTCCCTGGGAATTCGGTTGTTTTTTTAATGGATTTAATGGATTTTCTATCGTTCTGTTCCAATTTCATTTTGGATACAATTTGTTCATAAGCTAGTGTGTTGTGATAAAAAGATTTTATTGGAGAATGGCTGCCCTCTGGTGGCGGTTAGTATTTTATTTGTATTTTGAATGAATGAAAACCTGGTTTACAAAATGATTTAAGATTACAGATACTTACGTCATTCATTACCAACGTAGAGTGCATAGGGTTTACATGGCAATAACGATGATAAAGGATCGCTCCATGCAGGCTTTTAACAATCAGTCTTTAGTACACCTGCAAAGGTTTGCAGCGCAGGTTTGAAACCGTTTTGAATTTACTGCAGCCAGTATTTCAGTACATCTTAGGTTGTCTAGTAAAATGATCAGCTGAGGACATTAGTTGGTAAGGCCTGCGTCTCAAGGTGCTTCTGTTGTTTTCTGATGAAGATGAGCCTAAATCAAACGTTTACAAAATATTGATTCCGGCTGACTATTAAAAGACTGCATGAGCCAGGATGGTTGGGTACCTAAACAATTTTAAGACAGAAAGAAATTTCCATTACAGAAGCTTCTGTTTCCACAAGGCCCTGAAAAATGTTTATAGTGAGCTGGTAGTATTCTGCCCAGTACATTAATTATCGGTGTCAGTGGCGTGAAAGCAGTGTTTTTGTGCTACAGACCTGACAAATTCAGTGGTTTTTGCCTCCACCCTCAATTCTATTAACATGGTTGTCTTGACCAGATGCGGTCAGACTTCAGAAACACGCTCTCGAAGTAGAGAAAGGAACATCTGGAACTCTGAGCCATGTGATGTCAGTTGCATTTTTGTGATGCCTTCCCCATCGCCCCACATCAACCAACATTAAGAATGAAGGGATATCCTGCTAATTGTTTGTCAAAGGTCATCATAGTTCAGACTTTAGCAGTTTATAACTATAAAAGCAGTGTTTTCTAGAGAATGATTGTATAATTGTTTTTTAAATGGAATAGACGATAAAGTAAACGTTAAGCGCGTTGCCTCTTTGCATTGCACAGGAAACGGCGCTTAACAAAGCGAAGAGCAGAAATTCCCCCCTTTCCCTGAATGTAGGGGGTGGATTTCTGTTAGCTGCTGAGGAGCGTTGACCAATGTGGCACGAACGAGACCCGAGCACCCCGGTTTCTGTGCGCGTCGGTCTCAAGACCGCGTAGTTCTCAAGACCAAAGCGCTGCTTTTCCGAGGAGGAGGAGGTGGTGGTACCGTGAAGACCGGTGGGTTTGGTGAAATCACTAGCAGTCGTCGTTCGTGCTGACGGAGTGAGTCTTCCCAGCTCTGACTGTGTCCATGCTGGGATTAAAGGGGTCCAGAGACGCTCCGGTTTACACAATTTCATTGGGAAACCGCATGCAATATTGCCCAGCTTGTTTACAACTCTTCTGTTAACGTGCAGTAGTTCATGGAGGGGTGGAGGTGTTTCACAACGACAAAGCTAATCACTGACAGTACAGTTGACAGAGTGTTGACGCCATTCTGATGTAAGTAAATGAGAAAGATGGGAAATCCAATTTGTTTTCCTCTGCAGCCCGGCAAGGTAAGGCAGTGAGAACAGTGACACATTCTGACAGATGTGTGAATCTGTTGACTGATTTGCAGGAGCCAGTGGAATGCTGTGGCTCCTGCAGTGGCTGATGAAAACGGATGGGTTTGTTCTTGACACGCAGTTTGTTACACCGGGTTCCTGCTGCCCTGCTGGAAAGCAAGTGCTTTTAAAATGGATTGACGGGCTGTTGAATGAGAGCTCAGGTTAACCGGCTGTCATCTGCGCTACCCACACATGTTGGAGCTGGCTGTGTGTGTGTGTGAGGGAGAGCGAATGAGAAGTGGAGTGGGGAGGGGGTGGGGTTGGCTGATGAATGGACAGTGAACAGGACCACCCTCCTATGTACTCTGCCCAGTACTGGCCTCTCAGATAGAGGCTGACTTCAGAGCTGGGGCAGCTTTGTTGGCCCATGTGAGATAGGGGAGGAAAGGTAAAGGGGACAAAAACCGGCGGTGTTGTTAGCAGAGACTGACAGATATTACTGGGCTGCTATTTCCTGTACAGCTTCCCTCCTCCACTCCAAACAAGATGCCATAACGAATGCAAATCTGCTGCCCAATCATTATGGACGGGCTTATATTGTGATGATTTAAAAAAAAAAAAAAAAAAGATTACAATCTTTTTATGATGCTGTGCATACTTTCTGTCCTGCCACAGATGTGATCTAATGCAACATTTATTGGCTCTGCTACAGTTAAGGTGACCTTTCCGGCAGTGAGGGACGTGCATCAGCGTGTTCAGGGGCTGGGATGACGGGGGGGAGGCGAGGTGTAATGGTTATTAATGCGATCGCCCCGCACTGGAAGCCGTCACCGGACGGAGAGTTCATCGCTGCGTTATCACCGAGACTTCACTCTGATCTGGGTCGTCCAAGCTGCAGGCAAACGTGGTGCACAAGCGCTTGTATGCAGAAGGTTTTTAAAAATTGCCTTATAATGCGATGGAGAGACGTTGCTTTAGGAAAGGCAAAGAGTCCCAGCGAAAGTATATCACAAAGGGAAACGGGGGACGATCTGTCAGTCATCGGTGGAGCAACTTGGTCGTCAAACAGAAGGCCATTTCTCTACAACTTTAGACCACGCCCCCTAATAGGACCACAGTGTGCACCTGAGTGGGGTAACGCTGATGGCAATCATACTCGGGTGCCAACAATCGAAGGGCTTTAAAAGACCCAGAAAAGACTGCAGACAGCGAGGGAGGTTTGGACTCTAAGTTCAATATTTGATATGTTTTATTTTTAATTACCCAATTTTCTTTTGCGTTTTTCCCTTTTTTCAGTTGATTTGTTTAAGAAATGGCAGAGAAAAGGCGTATACCCTCCTCCTGTGTCTCGGTCTTCAGCTGCTCTCTGACAGGGCACGCCTGCATGCTCGACACCGAGTCCTCCTATTTATATATAAACAGTGAACTGTTTCATTTGGAGGGGCATGAAAGTAAGGTAAGTTACATGGTACCCACTATAATTGTGCACACATGGTGTGGACTGCATTATCTTGCTGTGAGATCACAATTAAGGCTCATTCCAATGTGAACCGTCCCATAAACGCGGAGATTAAGTTTGACAACGTGTTTAAAGGTTCTGATTCAAGTGTATTGTACCGAGCATTCACTTTTTTACACTTCATTTACACTGAAACTCTCGTGCCAGTTTTACATTAAGCAGGAATGTGGCAGAAAGTGCCACCGCTTTAAGGTCAAGGAAAGTGTAATCCAAAGTAAGCCACATGGATCAGGCCAAATCATTTCTAAATCCACAGATCCATCTCAGATTGTCAGCTGACATCAAGCATTACAAATGGAAGACTTGAGGTTCCAGGTGAGGGTTAAAGTCAGAATTGATGTGGAGGCTTAAGTCTGAAACTGGCAATCTGATTGGCTGGTATGCATTTCTGCTGCTCAGTGTCAGGATTGTTCACACTCTGGTATGATTGGAATGCAAAGTAGTCGGACATTGCATAAACACATTGGTCCAACACAAAAACCGTTTCCCAGAATACGGCATTGCTAACATGACAAAATTAGCAAGCCTAAATTGTTTTCAAATTTCAATAAAACTAGCTATACTCATTTTTTATGTTATGTTATTACTTTGTATCTGCTTGCTTTCAAAGAAATATAGTCTTAACTTAAGCAAAAATGTTTTTATAATTTATTTCAAATGCAATTTGAAATTAAATGTACCGATAATGACAAATATATTTTCTTAATATGATAAGCAAATTCTGCCTTTTAAAAATGGCTGATCGTGTGAGGTGCAGTTTCTTTGAAATGTATTATTTTTATACCTTTTTAACAAAATGTATTCCCCTGTACCGTTCATAGGGCCAGCTCAAAGAGAGAAATTAAACAGCCCGGTGAGCCCTGAGATCAGAATTCTTCAGTACCTGCCCAGCCTCCATTAACCTAAACGTTACCTTACCATTCGGTCTTTGTGGGGCTACAGCCCAAAGAACCCCTTTCAGGTACTGTGGACCTTTTTATTGAAGACTGGACATTTTTTATAGCTCATGGCTGAAAGAGGGTCCAAGTCAATGCATGTTGTGTAAGGTAGTGATTCAGTCTAAGGGAGGTTCTATTTGTGGAAACGTCTCCGACGTTACTGCAATTTTCTCACCATGCTTCAGCCCTGCCAAATGAGAAGGAGCAGTTTTCTCCATGGACTCAAAACATTTTCCTCGTGGGGTGGGGGGGGTAGGGGGACGAGCTTTTATTTTAGAGTCTTTTTAACTGACCTGGAGTCCGGACAGATTGCGACGCATTAATGCATCTTGTGTGTGTGTGTGTTTGTGTGTGAATCCAATTTAAAAATGCATTAAAAGTGATGTATTGTAGAAGTTTCAGGAAAAACATCACCGGTACTGTCCACAGTCTGCTATTACCCAGTGATATGTGTATCCCTGACTGTCCTCTGGTAGATTTAATATATCGCTGCTTCATCCTCAGTGTCCCCTGGACAGGTCAAAGGTCACCTTAATGCCCGGTGGCGTTGGCCGCGTAGCAGAAGAGCAGGGATCGGTTTAGTTGAAGTAACAGTCGTGGCAGTATAGGCACAAGTGCAGTTTATGGTTATATGCAGCAGTAATGCTATGGAAATTGAAGTGATAAATTGATGTTCCACATTACCATAAAAAGTTATTCAGGCTAGATCACACATAGCATTGTCGTGAATAGCCCGTAATTCTTTGATTGCGCGAGAATGACCGGCTGACGGCGAGCCGCTCTTTGTGGTGACGCCGGAGGGCGTCGCCGGTCTGAACTTTCTCTCTACCCTTCTGCTCTGCGGCTGAGCTGCAGGGTATCGGGGGGGGGGGGTAGAGAACAGCGCATCAGCAGAGACGCCTTCCTCAGACATTACTGTCCGAACGACTGAGTCTTCTGTCTGAGGGGTGGGACGCTCACGACAAGCGGGAGTCAGAGTCAGGATGCAGAAATGGGACTTGATAAAAAGCTGAGGAGGAAAAAGCAGAGAGGGAATGAAGTGAGGTTGGAGGAGAGGGAGTTGGAATAAGTGGAAGAGAAAAAAATTCAGACGCCCACATTCCCCATGCACTACAAATCAATAGTACACTTCTGTAGATGAATATGGTGCTGTAGGTTATGTGTGTGGGTGGTGGGTGACAGTCTGAAGCTCGGAGTTGCCTTCTTAAGATAAAATACGTTTATTAATAAGAATCTGGAAAGGACTGCCAGATCAGTGACTGCGAAAACCGGTAACTTTCCGGCAATGAAATTCCGTCATAAAATATTTAACACGTTCTTATTTTTTTTTATTTTGTGAACATTAGTACTTTTTTTCAGCAATTTTCCCAACGCCAGTAGAGGACCGATTAATTGATCCTGTTTCTTTACACTAGATGGCAGTGTTGCTTAGTCTACTGCAGTGTTAGACATTAACTCGTCTCTGTTGCTAAGTTCTCGTTGTCAGATTCTTCCCGAGTTGCAGTCCTGCCGATCGTCTGAAGTGCTCGAACTCCCAGAAAAAAGTTACGATTATATCCAAAACATTTAATAAGAATATAAAATGAATCAATTACTCACGTCGACTAATTTTATGTTTAATGGTAAGAAGTATTAGTAATGTTTGTATGAAGTTTTTCTATATAATTTGCATGACGATAGTGCTATACTATTACTTATCTTAAACCGAGAAAAGCTAGTCTGCAGGATATTGAAAAGACATCCTTAAAATAATAATGATTTGGGCATCTGGTGATGTAATGGTTAAGGCTTCTGGTTCAAGTCCCATGCCAGCTGTTGTATCCTTGAGCAAGGTACTTAACCCGAATTGCTTCTGTAAATATCCAGCTGTATAGTGGATAAATGTGGAAATTATAAGATGTGTAAATCGCTTTGGCTAAAAGCGACTGCTATGCAACTAATGATGTAGTCTGCCTGTCTGGTGGTGTGTCCCAGCAGTTATACAGTCATGACATCACTACCACCCGTCACGGGACTGCTCGTGACAGTGTCATTCTTAGTCTAGCCAAGGGCAAATGTAACCATCCCGCCCCCTGTCTGGAGACGGAGCCCTTCCTCTGTCTGCTGTAATAAAGCAGAGCGGCACGGCAATTTCCTCCTGACAGCCGAATCTGCCTGGAGAGCTGCCGCTTATGCACCCATGCAGACCTCCCTCCGATGCGTGCTGTAAGGATGGGTGACGGCCGAGCAGAGCCCGTGTTTTTTAAAACAACGCGGGAAACTTTTTTTTTTTTTTTGTCCCATCAAATTCATATTCAAAAATGCCTTATTGCCTTAACCATGCAATAACGTTAAATAACAATTCTTCTTTCCCCGTTGTTTCCGCTTTCAAACCGAGGTTGTTATAGTACCGCTCAGTATAAATTGACTCCTGTAGCCTAGCCTGGGAGGGGAGGGGGGTGGGGTGTCAGAAGATTGAAGGTGCAAGGTGGCGTTTAATACCTCTGGTTTCAACGATCATAATAATCTTAAAACTGTGCTTTAATTTGGCGTTTAATGTCATTTTAAAGATTAGACTTTTTCATTACCCGTAAGAGGTACCCTACTGGTGATGTGAGGCAAGCTGTCTGTACAATTACACTCAGCTCATGTTCATTCCATTGGAGGACATATTGACCCTGTTAGTGGGCAATTTCTGGAGCTCTAACATTCCTGTGACAGCCCAGACCGCCCGTCAGTCAGTGATGCGGTCGTTGATCCTGACTGAGAGGTAGAAATGGTTCTGCTTGAAGGACAGAGCTTACATTCATCATGCCTGAAGGGTCAGAGAAAAAAAACTCCTGTTTTCCCAGATGTGAGTCCAATACACTCACACTTAAGTAAATAGAGAAATGATTGAACCTGCAATGCTACTGAATTGTTTTTGATTTACGGCAGCTCATATTAGGGGTCATTAAGAAAATAATCATGATTTATAATTCCTTTTTCAAGGGTAAGAAAAAAATGCGCCTAGCCTCGCCAAATTGAGTTTAGGCATTAGAGTATTGTTCCTCCATCAGCCTCCATGAAGGGCTAATTCTTCAGGCCCGGCCCCACCCCGGTCATCACCGTCCATCAAAGCCTTCGTTTGGCCAATGTTGTTCTAGTGCGCCACACACGCGCAACAAGGGGAGTATGTTTTCTACCACTTGTGCTCTGGTGACATCCCTTAACCCTTAATCCACTTCCCACTCATTCGATTCCTCCTGAAACTAAAGTAAGCCCTTATCGGAGTGAGACCCGTTATTTTATTATCATTTGTCCAGATTATGCTTCTGTGTTTGAGTGTGTTCTTGTGAAAGACTGTATCATCAGGCCTGAGAGCAGATTGGTCTTCAAAGAACTGCATGTGTGTGTGTGTGTGTGTGCGTGTGTTTATCTGTGTGGGTGAACTGAACGTGGATGAAAGACTGTATACTTCCACCGCCCCCCCCCCCCCCTTCTGTCAGTGCTGCATTCCCTTCCTCAGCAAAGCTGTTTTGATTCTTGAGTAAAGTGGGTCAGGCTCTGCTCAGATCTGCATCCCAGGAGAACCCCCACTTAGTCTGCAGCACGTAAGCTAGTGAACAGGACTTTCAGAGCAAGGGGGGAGTGTTCCTTATTCTGCTGATAGCAGTCTGCTGCCCCTCCGGTTCTCGGAGTTCTGCGCAACTCTTTCAGACGGCGCTCTTCAGGCTAGGGAGCGGTCCACTTCATATCGGGCATGTTAGGTTTTTGGAAGTGTGTGTGTGTGTGTGTGTGTGTGTGTGTGTCAGTATGTGCCTCCATCTCTCATCGATTCTGCTGAACTGAACAAG
>JAOVYW010007945.1:0-10481 GCA_025775045.1 Hiodon tergisus
CCCCCCCACCCCGACCCCTAACCCCCCCCCCCACACACACACACACACACACACACACACACTGATAAAACTGTGAAATGCTGAAGACAATGTGGTCTTTTAATTTGCTACACTTGAGGGTCTACATGGGTAGACCATCTCTCCACTACCTAACCTAGCCATCAATCTCTGAGATGTGCAGCCCCGAACCTGGAGTCCACAATAACAGCCTGTTTTTGTTTATCTGAGCGCCGTGCCGAGGGGCAGTCTTGGGTTTTGGATTGGGTCTCCTTTGCAAGAGCATGTTATTGTATTCAGCAGAGAGAAAAAGAGGCATCCTGGGAGTGGTGGAGAGGACCAGGGAAGAGTAGGCATGAACGGCCTGGAGTCTGACCCTGACAGACATCTCATGAGGTTTGCTCGGGCTTCTCTGCAGAGGTGCTCAGCACACCTTCTCCTTCTCCGGTGTGCCGGGCGGCAGGATGTTGAGTTGTGTCAGCTGGGCCGAGTGTTCCTTGGCTTTCAGCCTGAGGGCCGCGATGCTGGAGGCCCGTCGATCGGCCGCTGCTGAGGGGGAGCGGTCCGGAAGGGCAGGGGGCTGAACCGGGCACTCCAGGGGAGACACGGGGGGTCGTAGAAGGGCAGCCGGTGGGGTAGCACCGGTCAAGGAACCCATGGAGAACAGTCTGAAAGGAAGGAAATTTACACTCACTGAGGCGGTAACACTCACTGAGGCGGTAACACTCACTGAGGCGGTTACACTCACTGAGGCGGTAACACTCACTGAGGCGGTAACACTCAATGAGGCGGCAATAATCAATGAGGCGGTTACACTCACTGAGGCGGTTACACTCACTGAGGCGGTAACACTCACTGAGGCGGTTACACTAACTGAGGCGGTAACACTCAATGAGGCGGTTATACTCACTGAGGCGGTAATACTCAATGAGGCGGTTATACTCACTGAGGCGGTAACACTCACTGAGGCGGTTACACTCACTGAGGCGGTTACACTCACTGAGGCGGTAACACTCACTGAGGCGGTAACACTCACTGAGGCGGTTACACTCACTGAGGCGGTAACACTCAATGAGGCTGTAACACTAAATGAGGCGGTAACACTCAATGAGGCGGTTATATTCACTGAGACGGTAACACTCACTGAGGCGGTTACACTCACTGAGGCGGTAACACTCAATGAGGCGGTTATACTCACTGAGGCGGTAACACTCAATGAGGCGGTAACACTCACTGAGGCGGTAACACTCACTGAGGCGGTAACACTTGCTGAGGCGGTTATACTCACTGAGGCAGTAACAGTCCCTGAGACTAAATGGGAATCAAAGACCATATTGTTCATTCAGAGGGTTCACTAAGACATTCCCATCCCCTGAGAAAGTAGCATACCATTCACTGAGGTTACAATGGTGCTGGCTGGGATACCATGATCTTTATTGAGACTCCAGGTCTCACCACTAACACCACAACTGCATCTGGCTTTCCTTTGGCTGTTGACCTGCCATTTCACTGTGAGACGCCTAATTCCGTTTCACTGTTTGGTTCCACTGTTTTGCCTGGCTGCTGAGACGCCTAATTCCAGGGGAGGGGAGGTTTACCTGCCGAAGGTGGGGCTAATGAAAGCAGGGTGTCGGAACACGGCCGCGCCCAAGAAGGTGCTGAGTCCCAGGCGAGGACCGGAGTTGGCTGAGGACGGACCCAGCCCTGGAAACGCGGCAGCGGTGGCCCAGGCAGACTCAAGGACCGGGTGGGAGTGGGGGGTACACGTGTTGCCGTCCAGGTAGTGACCCAGGGGATGAGTAGCCACGAGCGGGCTGGGGAACGGCAACCCTGGGGGGTGCGTCTGGACCCCCGCCTTCTCCCGCTTCCTCCATTTGGCCCGACGGTTCTGGAACCAAACCTAAGGGTTTGCGACACGGTTAGGGCCAGGAGTGGGTGTTGTGAGGTCAACAATCCTGTGTTCACTTTCAGAGGTCTCAGAAGGGGGACCTATCAAAAATAAGCAACATTTTATTTAAGCTAACAAGCTGTTTTGTATTTTTTTTTTCTCTCTCTCTCTCTCTTCCGTTTAAATATATACATCTTTTCTCAAACATCTGACAAGAAGGGAAATGTCAACAGAACCAATCAGAAGGAGAGGCATATAAATGGACCTAATGCATGTATAATGTATGTGGTTCATTATTTGTCAATCTCAAACGCTTAATAGCTTTTTTTAAATCTAAATACCCATCAGACACTTGTTTTATGCGGGCAAAAAGTGCGTCGTGTGTTTGCGGTTTGGTTTTTAGCCGCTTTGAAAATGCAAGACACGCTTTGACTGCAGCAGGGGCGGGGCGGCGGAGGCGAGCAGACGCAGTTAATAGCGTCTCGCTCGCTTCAAGTAAAAGGCATCAGATCAATGCAGGGCTATTGCAATCAGAAAATGAGGAACGAAGTAGCATTATTCCGCCCCCTCTCCCTCATGCCTGCTATTAAAAATCAAATACCATTTTAGCCTGAAACGTTTTCAC
Organism: Hiodon tergisus; assembly: GCA_025775045.1. Lineage (NCBI taxonomy): Eukaryota > Metazoa > Chordata > Actinopteri > Hiodontiformes > Hiodontidae > Hiodon > Hiodon tergisus. The sequence continues at coordinate 2,511 of JAOVYW010007945.1, forward strand.
CGGCAAGCTGAGGGCGCTTTTAGCAATCTCGAATCGGTCACCGAATTACAGGTGAAATACCAAGGGCTGCAATTCGCCATCTGGGCTCATTTTGCTGAAACGATTTAAGAAACGTGTGTATCATTTGTTTGCTCTTTTCCTTATAGCCGAAAACTCGAAAACCGAACATTTAAACATTTTTATACTTCCTAATTCAAAATCCTCGGAAATTTTATTTGTATTGAAAATATAATTTTATGTTATTATTGTTGTTGTAGATGTTGTAGTTGTCCTCTGAGGTATCAGAACAACACTGATTGATTTATTATTCTAACAATTTAAGATCGTGTGATCTAAAAAGTCTAAAAATTATTTAACAAAGAAAGTTAAATTGCGAGACACTTACCTGCACGCGAGCTTCTGTCAGGTCCAGTCGCATCGCAAGCTCTTCCCTATTGGTGCGTAAAGGAGATGAGTCAGAACTCGGAAGTGCAGATCATTTAAAAATATTTACATATCTCAAGCGGACATTAAGTTTTATTAGAAAACAATTATTGAAATTGCTCTATAAAAATTGCTCAGATCTTTAAAAAATGTCAATGCTCATTATAATTCATTATAAAAGTACGACGCAAACATATAAATAGATAATGTTCAATTCCAAAATTGTACTTTTGCCTTATTAAATATTACGCCACATAACCTACATACATATTGAATCTTTACTTGAGCGTTTTGCCAGGCACTGACAAAATGAGCCATACTTTAATATTCGCAGAGTAATATTGAACATTCAGTTTTGGCGCCGATTAACAACAATTTAATATGCTTAGTTCACAAAAAGAAATATGCGATATACGATTTGTAATCGCCTCAAATGTCTGTTTACGTACGAAAAAGTAAGTTTTTCTTCTAAAATAGATATTTATATCTGTAGCGATATTTTATAATGTCTTTATTTAATTGTTTGTTTGTTTATATGTGCAGGATCTGTAAGCGCACAACCTCTCCTAAAGCAGGTAGCAGTAACCTACCATGGTATGTACAATCACACATAAGTTATATGTGGTAATGGAAGGTAAAGAGCTAAATCCGAAGAGCTAAATTATGTCCACTCCGCGTCGGTCCGGCGGGCTGCAGCCCGGTTGGGTTCCCAGAAGCCCTTAATCTGAATCAAGGTTTAGGACTACTGGCTGAATTAAATGTATAAAGGATTTTTAAGAAGTGTGCCAAGCTCTACGCGGTGCGGGGCGATATATATATATATATATAGTTTCGAATTATGTAAAAATTAAACATTTATTTTTTTCTGGCAGGCACTCACTTTATTTATTTATTCTTTTATATTCATGTCAATTAAACTGACATATAAAATACTGAAAAAAATAATAGAACAAACGGAGGAATTTGCAATAGAAAGAAATACTGTATTTGAATAATTTGAAAATATGATACACATTTAGAGTAATAGGAGCAGCAGGCCCACCTACTGTAACATCACATTTTCCCAGAGTACTATAATACGTTTTATTATTATTATTTTCATTATTATTGTTATTATTATTTTCATTATTAATTATTTTATTTTATTTCATGGTGCATGATTCAGTAAGCGTGTTAAATATATTTTAAATGTTTGTTTAGATATCTGCTAGTCCGTTGATTCTTACACCTTTTCTGTATTCAAAGCATAGCTTTCCTCATTTACCTCAACAAAAATACGTTGGGTATTGTTTCACTTACTGGTATTATAGGCGTGTGTATTTATATCTGTCGATTAATTTAACGACTACGAATATATAACGACAAACTAAACAAAACAGCCCCAAATAAAGTTGTAAAACCAAGTAAACGTACACACCTGTGTGGTTTTAAAGAAAAACTGCGTTGGAATTTAAAACTACATTTTCGGTGGTTTTGACAGCGATTTTTTTTTTCACGATGAGGTGACGTGTTAAAAGTGGTTCCAATTAAAAACCGCAATCAGTATTAGTTTCTATTACTGCCATACGCCACCCCTGTAGTCATCGACTACTGCTCCGTCAGTCCAGCCTATAAAATATAAGCGCCAGGCATTTCATTTTAAAAAAAATATTGGTTCACTAAAAATGAAATGGAATATTGCCAGGACTTATTTAATCTGTTGGACTGAAAGACTTAAACTTTATGTCTCCTACGAGGAGGCAATAAAAACAGCTGCAGAAATACGAGGGTGGTTTAGAAAAATATACTGATTGATTAAACTTAATCAAACTTGATATTTGTTAAAGACAAAACACAATAAACCTTATTATTTTGGTGTACAAATTCAAACCGTTCTAGAATAAATTATCATATAGTCATAGACTGTCGCATTCCCGTGGAAGGGTTCAATGACATTGTAGTAGTGCGATGTAATGACGTCAGTAAGCCACACAGCTGGGCCTCCGTGTCTGTGCCTCAAATCAGGCAGCTGTGCAGACATTTGGTCCTAACCCGAGGCGGATAAAAAAAAAACAGTCGACGTCCTAATGTTCTGCGCGTTTCCCAGCAGCATGGAAAACGAGCGAGCCAATACCTGGTAAACACGTCTGGGTAGTGTGTCTTTTGGAAAGCCCGCTCAAGCTCCTCGAGCTGATAGCTGGTGAAGGTAGTCCTGTACCGTCTCTGCTTTCGCTTGAGCATCCCTTCCTCGGAGTCACTGCCCGCGGATAGGCACGCGCCGTCCTCTCCGTCTTTTACATCCCTTCCTTCGAGAAGCCTTTCGCCCTCCTTGGGGGAAATGTCTGTGTGCGCGCACGGCTCCTCTTTCACCGCGTCCTCTTCAAACTTTAGCGTCCCCAGGTCCATGGGTTCCTCGGTCCCGCGGTCGGGGCTCCTGTCCCCTTCGTTTTGACCGAGGGACGCATTCTCCCTGTAGGACTTGTTTCGACTGATGCTCACTGGTGGCGCCTGGGTAATTTTGAGATTTTCACAGTCTTGCTCAAATATCCTTCTTTTCTCTCCCTTCTCCCCGTGATCCTGAAATGGTCTGCTAGAGTCCAAGTACTTCATTCCCTGGTCATAGAGTCGACGAAGTTTTGGCGGCAGGTGCATCTCTGAGTCGAAAGGCAAGCTATCTTTAGGGGAAGCTGCGAATAGACGTGCGAAGGAATTCAAAGGTTAATCTCATTGTTGAAAAAACAATCGTTTTTAGAAACCGAGGCACCTACAAGGCAGTTCAACCGATATCACATTTCGTTGTTCACATAATTCTTTGAACAGTTTATCGTTAGAATGAACGATATTCCAATTATAAAATATATATGCCAATTGATGTTTATCAACATCAACTACGCTGTAAACACTGATGAGAAATAAACTAATTAAAAGCAATTGTTCTAAGAGGACAGATCGGTTAGCTTTCATAATAATTTCGTAATTATTGACCCTTTATAAATCATTGTATGCGTGGGATTACACTCATTTGAGATTGTTTAAACGGAATTTTAAATGACCGTTCCCCGATAAATACTTTACACACTTAAATCCAGCGTAGTCTAAAATTGAAGTTAGCATTGCTAGCGTTAATAAAAGTTATGACAGCACGCCTAAAATGATATATTACCCCAAATTCTCAGCATAGGTTACATACATTTAAAAACTTACATAAAATTATTTATTTTATTTTCCTGCACATCCCGTCTTCCCTGTTTTATTTCAATTTCGTCTCTTTTGCCTTACCATTTTCTGTTTTATTTCACTATCCTTTATCTAATTAATATTTCTACGTAGCCTAAAAAATAAACGAAAACAAGGCCATGAAATACTCGAATTCGTGGCTTTTCGTTTTTAGCATTATTTTCTTGTCAAAGGCTACACGTTTTTCAACAGTTTTTCACCGTACATTCATTCTAAACTTTTAAAGGAATGATATTTCCCACCTAAAAACCAGTTCGTGGCACCTACGTAGGAGAGGCAGTCTTACCAAATGTTGTTTTCTCGTGCTCCGCTCTGCCGGGCTGCGTCGAAAAACTTTGGACACTTTTCAATTTCATTTTGCAAGGGCTCCTCCGGCCAAGAATACTGTCTATACAGTACGAGGACAGCCAAGTTGGCGACTTGGTGTTATACTCTGTTCTGTCTGAGACACCATCCTCAAAATGACTGCTCATTTTTTCGCCCTTCAGATAAAAACTTTTTTATTTGTTTATGGGGTAAACGTGTATTTCCCAGTTGGCACGAGCCTTCTCCTCTCTCTCTCAGACCCGGACAATAATGACGCACACTGAGCTTCGACAGCTCCAGGTTCTGCAGCAGGCGCATGTACAAGGCCCTCTGATTGGCTCCCACTGGCAAAGGGGATCTTGTTCTAATAAAAAAAAAACTCCGGAGATGCACTGCAGATGAGGTGTGTTAAATGTACATACGCAATAAGTGCGTTTTAAGTTTATTCTGTGTTTATTTATTATGAGATATAGTTATTTATATATTTCTTTAACTACCCTGTATGTACTTCGTAATGGGTATAATATTAAGGTATGCAATTAAAGAGTCCGAAAAAATGTGTGTCCTTCTTACGCAAAAGCCCAATGGCCAAAAAAGTTTTACAATTAACATCACTTTTACTTTTTCATTCGGCTAATGGTGTGTTTTTAATTATTTTATTGAAAAACGGATGGCGTGAAAGAAACATTATAACGTCAATAATATGTAAAAAATATTATGTCGCTCGACCATAAAATAATAGGTTTATACCTGTATAACTTCAATCATTCGTTTATAATGTTATCTGTAATGTAAAAAACTTTGATAAATTTGGTAATAGTAATTAGAAAATCAACGTGTGGATGTTATTTTTATAGTGAAAGTTCCCTTCATAATGAATTATGTGTAACCATTTTATGTGTGTTGTACATTTTTTTATAAAACCAACAGATAAAATTTAAAAATGTTTTTGCTTTATTCAGATAATTTATCGCAGGCCTATTGTTGTGTTAGAATCATACATAGAGATATTATCAGCCTTTTCACATAAACAATTAAAATTTAATTGGAAAAACATTTATATTTACATTTAAAATGTAATGTATGAACCATATAGGCCTCTATTTTTGATCAATAGTAACATCTGCTTGTTGAAATTAAAGTGTATCTGCTATCCTGGCGCTTGGTCAACAATTTAGGTATAGGCCTACACACTATAAAATCAAAAACACGAATCTAATGCATTATTTTAATGCATTTTGGTGTATATAAATTAAACGTTATATAGAGATGTAAAACACTTTAAAATGTAAAACATTTTGATATTGATAAACGGTTCTTTCATTTAAACAGAAGAGGGATTATTATCAAAAACGCATCAAAACACATTGTTTCGAGGAAGAACACATTAAACAGGAGACGTGTTTTATTTAATTTATTGTGTACAATGTAAGGATAAAACAGAAAGCAATTTTCGGGGAACTCTTTTAAAAGTGATGAGGTCGCGGTAGTTGTACACACGTCTCCTTTATTACTGCTCGAAAGAGAACGAACAGAAAGTAAAAACGATAAAATAAAATAAAACTATTTTTAAAAAGGAAGCAATGAATTGATCGACCTCAACAGCAGATTAAACTAATAAATTATACTATGAGACGGGAATCGCTCTACATTGATGTATTCCAACAACAATACTTTCATCCGTAGTTAACTAACATACAAACAAAAATTAATTAGCTCATCGTCCTGGTATAAAAACGAACGAATTTCAGATAAGTTTTAACGACATTTTAACATAAGGTATATTTTTCTTATGTGGAGCGCCTTTACTGTCATTAAGTTTAACGTTTTGTAGAAAACGTATTAGACTAATTGCTTTCTAATTTTCCGGCAGTTTTGTTCTATAAATATTACGCAGTTGAATCCGAATTTTCACGATATTTAAACGCGACGAATTGTAATAGGAATTAAATTGCTTAGAGCTAGTTATCCTTTAATTTAGAGATTTGATAGAATTTTTTGATTGAAAATATTGTCCATGGCTTAATTCCATTTGAATAAAAAATTCCAAACTTTTTTATTGTGCATTTTAAAAACAACTTTCATGTCCATGTGATAACACCTTCGGCTTTTTTGTATCTCCTAAAATTTCATAGTTTGGTTATTTTTAGAATGAGAGTTTCCGTGACTACATACTGAGAGCAACGAATTAACCGGTTTCTCCATTCCGTGCTACTGAAACGTTTAATTCTCCAGAGCTAAAAAGACCATTACTTTACACGACAATTAAATAATGTTGAAAATGTTTTTTTCCGTGTTGCCCTGGATCGCACTCTTTCGCCCAGCAGTTAATGCACATACTTACCTTTTGTTTAGTAAGGTGCTGAGTTTATTGGGTTCTGTAAAATTATGCGTTTACTTTGCCATCTAGTGGCAAAGATGTGAAGATACAAATTGTGTGTTTCGCGGACGGACCACGAAAGTCGTATAATTAAAAAATATATATTATATTTAATCAATGAGGTATTATCCACTCTAAAACGTGTTTTAGCTCAAACTATTAATGTTTATTTGACATTACTAGGCCAATGTGAGGTCCAATGTTGAGCATCCAAAAAAATAGACCCAGTCTCGACTAATTTTCATCCGAGGCATTTGTGCACATAACTCACCCGGAGTCATTCTCATACACACAACCCAAACAGCCGGGGTAGACATTAGTTCGAAGATTATTCAAAGCTTTGTGTATGGCACCAAATAGATCTGATGTTTGAACTCGGATAATTGTGAAATTATTACCAAAGTCAGCCAAAAAAGGAATGGGTTTATCCTCATCTGCACACTTTCTTTCTGATATTTAAGCACAGTTGGAGCATGTAATATAATGCGCTATCTGAGTGGATGTAATGGCTTCTGAATGTTCTGCACCAGCAGAGAGGCGGAACACGGTAGCGGCCAAGAGCGCTGCATCCGCAGCATCGAATCGTAGCTGTGATTCAAATCAATGAGTAATTTTGTGTGTCCTCTGCTAGCGGTCCCGGCGCTGACCGTTTGATTTCAGAGCGGTGTGCACTCACCCTCTGTCGTTACAGACAGACTATAGCGGTGTATTAGGCATATGACCAACGCGCAAATCGCTGGTATAAATAGCCCTTCAGACCTTAATGGGGTGTCGCTACTTCATTCCGGTTGCTGAGATTGTAATTGGATGCTGCTCCGCCCGGAAGAGCTAACAAAAAGAGAGCTTTTAGGCGCTCGCGTAAGCAACGTTAATTGGCGGTTATTAGCAGCCCCATGATAATTTATTGACTTTGTTAGCTCGAGGTTAGAATGACAAGCCATGTACCGAACAACAATAGACGTCTCCAACGCTGTTATCAACAGTAATTTTTAACACCAATAAGTTATAATAAACACAAAGGACGCTAATTTCCATCAACTGACTCGGTAATTTAAGTTATGTAGAATGATAATTGACTACTTGATATTTATATGGAGGAATACATTCTTTTAAAGTATAACATGTAGTACACTCTTGCCGCTAATATAATTATATTTGAGTTTAAGCCTTTTTGCTCAAAGTGAGTGTCGGTAACGCGGTATTGGTGTCTAAAAGTGCTCTAGAAAAAACAGCAACTAGACGGGGTTAAAACATATACCGCTGATTAAGATGAGGCCCACTAGTCTAAATGTGATGGGCTATACTGTCAATTTTAATACAATATCAGGTATTACAGGGCTAAACTACTCCATACTCATGACTATACTATTTCCATATTTACAGGTGTGTGTGGTGGTTGCTTATCATTTTAAAAACGATTATTTATAGTTGCCCTCTGATGATATCCTGCTTACAGGTGTTACAAATCGGCTCCAGCGTGAGCTCATTGATTCCACCGATGGCCAGATCGCACCGTTTGGAGCTGAGACACGGCTTCCAAGAGTTCTCGTAAAACACGTCTCACAGCCCAGCCAAAGCCTCTTCCCTCCCACGTTCTATGAGTGAGGAATAGTAAAAGAGATATGACCTGGGAAGGCAGGCTGCAG
>JAOVYW010007946.1:0-10480 GCA_025775045.1 Hiodon tergisus
TGACTTGGAAGCCTGCTTCTCTATTTAACCGCCTTGACTTGGAAGCCTGCTTCTCTATTTAACCTCCTTGACTTGGAAGCCTGCTTCTCTATTTAACCGCCTTGACTTGGAAGCCTGCTTCTCTATTTAACTGCCTTGACTTGGAAGCCTGCTTCTCTATTTGACCTCGGTGACTTGGAAACCTGCTTCTCTATTTAACCGCCTTGACTTGGAAGCCTGCTTCTCTATTTAACCGCCTTGACTTGGAAGTCTGCTTCTCTATTTAACCGCCTTGACTTGGAAGCCTGCTTCTCTATTTAACCGCCTTGACTTGGAGCTCTCATTAACCACCAGCCCACCTTGACCTGGACCTCAAGGTCCCCAGCAGAACGACAGAAAAGACATACCTCTCTACTAGTCACAAATTACTGTTATTCGGTTTTCGAATAAACTAAACTTTATATAAAAAAGAATTAAATGCACAATTAGTAACTTCTCCACAGTTAAAATGAAAAATAAATTACTTTTTTTTACCAAAGACTAAAATACTGGAAATTATTTGCAATCGATTCACTCAAGACATGGAAAATATTAAGTAGGCTTTGTGACATAATGTGACTATTGGTAAAAGAATGTGGTATCACCACATGTAACATAACATTATTTTAAGGACAAAATGCTGAAAATTAAAAAGGCTTAAGACAGGTTTCAAAAATGATAGATACAATGTTTTCACATTGTCCCTGTGAGTTATTCTTCTCTTCATCCCCTGATACATTTTCAAAACATAAATTATGACATAAATGCCATCTGAACAACAATTGCTTCGAATCTGTCCTTATGCATTTATGAGCCAAAATCAAGACGGTAATTAGAAATGCAATGTCCCCCATATGAATAAAAGTTATTTGAACGAGGGGGGGCGGGTCCCACTACGACACAAGCATGAGGGGCGGGTCCCACTACGACACAAGCATGGAGGGGCGGGTCCCACTACGACACAAGCATGGGGGGCGGGTCCCACTATGACACAAGCATGGGGGGCGGGTCCCACTACGACACAAGCATGGGGGGCGGGTCCCACTACGACACAAGCAAGGGGGGGCGGGTCCCACTACGACACAAGCATGAGGGGCGGGTCCCAATACGACACAAGAAATTACACTTTTTTACCTGCGATGCTAAAGGAAAGATAGTAGTGGTCTCACTATAATACCATTTAATTTAGTCTTGCTATTATCCAACCCCCTCTGTGTTTGGGAAAATTACAATGGGGATTTGTGCATCTTATCACGTGAATCGAGCTTCTGAGGAAATGACCTCTGCTGATTTGGGCTAAGCAAAGATTTGGAAAAACAGATCACGTTACATGCCATCCGTTGAAGTCAGTTTTAAATTGTGTTTAAAAAGACACGTGCATGTGGGCTTAGACTGTTTGTTTAGCAGTATGTGCCCTATGTTTTGGAGTTCCCTTTTAAGTGCACCATGTAATCAAGACCTTAACTGCTTTTCATTACATTTTAATAATGCTGTTAAGCACATAATAATTGTAGTCTTCTTTGATGTTTATTTTAAGACAACTTTTCATGTTTAGGCACTTTTTTCACTATCCTTAGCTTCTTACAAGGTACTTAACCTAGGCGTTGAATGCACAATTACCATATTAGAACTTGATCCCTAACTGGTGCCTCAACCAGATATCAATGGAGGGGATTTGTCCACTCTTACATTCCCTCCATAAATCTTTTTAATGCATTATTTAAAAGCCTAGATGTCATCCGGTCGAGGGGAAGACTCAGGGGTATTACCAGCAATTAGATTTACTTACTGTCAAACGGCTTTATCTATTTGTAACCATTTCCCCTGCTCTCTTCAGATTACACGACTTCCTGCTGTAAGCCTCAGTAACAGCAAGTACACTAAGCAAGTGTATGTAGGTGGGTAAACATGGCTCTCATTAATTTGGATGTGAAATATCCCAGATAGTGCATCATGGGTTGATGGGTTGAATACTGAAGAATATAATTGCAATAAAATATGAAGCCCACTGCCCAGTGTTTGGTTAGTGTACATCATGCAAGTTTTAGGGGTCAAAACCTACATGGCCATGACTTTTAATTTTACATTTTTACTGGGATTTTAAATATTTTATTATAATCCTGGGAATTGCATTAAAGAAAGATGTTGACCAAAAGATAATGCATACTAATAATACATACATAATAATTATGATTATTTTTGTAATAAATTATTATTATAATTATTGTTCTTGTCAATCGTACGATACAGATAGAGACAACTGGAGTGCGTTTTAATGTTTCGCTGTTGTGGAATATGGTTTTCCATACTATATTAGGAGAGGAATAAACTCAGAGGGATAAGACGTTCATACAGCCCTACTCACAGCTGACAGCCAACGCTACGCAGCTCCAAGGGATAATATGGTGTTTCATTGGCGGGCCCCAGGCATCGAGGGGTTAAACATACAGGAAGTACTTAGCAAAATCAATGAGCTCTCTGGGAGGGGAGCATTAGGAGTCCTGATTGGTGCTATGACAGGATAAGGAAGTAAAGGAAGACAGTCTGAGAGCGCAGGTTCGACTGAGGAAGGCAATCGGGCTTGTAATTTGATCTCGACTTGACCATCCTACATCCTAAAGCAATCCTGCATGAAAAAAGCATTTCACCTCAGGTGCCCTTCATAATGCTGCAATATGTGGTGCTGATGATAGACAGTGTTGGAACGTATCAGTCACAGAACTAAGACCTGAATGCTGTGGTGTTTAGGATATCTTGCCCTAACCTGATGCATTGACGTTTAGACAACACAGAATGTTAAGAAGAGCTAAGATGCAGGCATCCAAAGTTTAACTTGATGATAAAAATATTTATATACATATGAGTCGCCATATGCCGCGAATGTTTTTGCACCAAAATATAAGTGGCTAAATGTCAATGGCAAGAAATTATTCTACAAAATTATTCTTTTTGGTATTGTACATGTTTAATTAGTCAGAGATTTTTGAACGCGTCATTACATGGTATCATACAAAAGAACACTGCTGTCATGTTCACTTTGTTGATCTGCTGTCTTTAGTTCTTTGGTTTCTGGTTTAGTCTCATACAATACCTAGTAGCATGCCCTCGTGTGTCCCCATGCCATTGACATGTTTTGTTACCCGGTTAATATGCATTTTACATTAAAAGTCTCTTTCGGTCCTTAGCGCCCAAATGCTTTGACTAGAAGCTCACAAAATGCAAAAGGTGCGACTTTTCACTTCCTCAGAAAATGCTGTGCACAACTCTGAAGGCTTTTAACGTGTCATTGCACAGTACAATGCCACTGATGTTTTCATTGTTTTCAAGTCGGTTGGCTTCTCTGTGTCTGTACATTGCTGTTCAATTGAATCCGAGAGCCACTAAGTGGGACAAGCATAATACCTGGGTCCCAAAAGACCCTCCCAGGTTAATTATGTTGTATTATCTGCTCCAGGGAGATGCTTTTCAAAACGATAGTTTGTGCAGGCAGCGTTTGTGCAGGCAGCAGTGTATTGAACTGTGTAAATAACTGGCTGAAGCCCAGACGACGGTCCTGGGTTAATAAAATTGTGTCATTGAAAGACCTTAACTGAATTTATTCTAGTAAAATCAAAAATCTGGAAATATAAGTTGTGCAAGCTATTAACCCTAGGCCTTGAAATGTGAGCATATGCCCACATCAGTGAAAAGATGCCAGAATAATAGTGGTCAACAGCAGCTCTACTGTGCATTATGAGTAGCTTAGACTGAAGAAAACGTTGAAGAGATAAGGTTAAAGTAATGCATTTCCTCCAGGGATCTGAAGGGGGCCGTGTTATATTTATTCATACCAGTTGAGCATTTTAGATGTTTCCGTTGTCTCAGATGAGCCGAATTCTGGAACTATGTTTCATGGAGCAGGCATTAAAAATCGCTCAGCCAGGCCATCGCCTTTTATGCTGTCTTCCAAATCTGACCCCACATCCAATCTCGCTTGTCACAACCAGACCTGACACGAAACCCTGATTTATTCATGAGTCGGCCAATATGAGATGATTTTGTCCCGAGTGAAGGCTATTCTATCACTGTTTTAGAGCAAGGTCAAGACGTATAGGCCTGGGAGTAATTGCTATCAAACAGTCCAGAGATTCCGGAGAAACCACACCAGAACGAAGCACACCAGATCTCTTCTCCTGGTCACTTTCTATGTGACCTTCAAAGTGAATTTTCTCGTTAATTTACATTCCGATATTTTATTTATAAGCAGCATATCTTCATGGACCATTAGACATTAAAGGAGATGAAGCCATCATCTTCCCACAGCATTCCATCATCCTTGTGACTTGAAAAACAAACAGTTCAAACTGATTTCAAACTTTTTAAAGACCAGGCCAGAAGAAGAATGGTCAAAGAGTGGTCGTGACACTGTTTTCCTTTTGTTGTCAAAAGTTTAAAGTGTCTGTTTAGTCCCACTATTAAGTGATGCTGGGTCAGAATATAGAATAAGGACAAGCCAAGAAGCTCGAATATATCTGAGATGCACAGGCAGGCCATGAGAAGCCTGGACAGGCCAGTTGGCTGTGACATCATCTGGGATGATGGTGAGTTAAAAGATGTAGCCTTTAGCTTGTCTGGGGAGAGAAATTCCACCAACTAATGTATGGCAACCTTTGCCAGCAGACAGTGCGCAAAAACACTCTGGGGATTATGAGTCTGTGGTCTTTTATTACACTCTAATTTTTCACAGATGTAGTGATGTCCTGAAATGACTTCCAGGTCAGGGGTAGCAAGCGTTTCCATCAAGGAAAATGAACACCAAATGTTCAACTGCGCTAGGTGAGAGGACCTGATGAGATCTGGAGCAAAGCAGAGGTAATGTGTGAGAAGGACCATCCCAGCCGTGACCGATTTCGTCTCAGCAGAAGACTTTAGCACCACACGCAAATGGAGCACCCCAGGCAAAAACTTTTTCTTTTTTTTCTGTCCTGACCAAAGCGGTAATAGCACTAATGTTGAAAGTTTTAAAAACATTTATCTAAAAAAGCAATGATATTGGTGAACACTGTGCTAAATACAGAGCTGTTAAAGTGCAACAGGGAAATTAATTAATTCCATTGCAATGAATGCTAAATACCTAGAGATTAAATTTTCCAATCAATATATTATTTTTGGGAATTTTTTAAGTCAATCCATTCACCTTTGATTAAACGAAAGATTAGACCGCTGAAATTCCAGTTGGTAATCACCTCTCTAAGGATATTAACAAAACGTATTAAATGTTCAGCTATAATAGTAAAATGAGCTTGCCTTTCCAGTAAAGGAAAAAAACATTTCACTAAGTACACCCACAATCATTTTACAGCTAGATGCCCAATCTCAGAAGACCGGGGCATCTAATTTAGAAATTATAGTATAGGATTTCTGACACATTTTCTGAGCATTTTATGGTTAGAACTAGAACTTAGGGTGGGTGGTGGGCTGGTTTGCAATTAGGACCAGTATAAACCAGAAGTGTATTGTTTGTTCTATGTGACTTATAAATCATGGCAGGTTGCACTGATGAATCTGTGGGAAGAGGTGCACAGTTCATGTGTAATTGAAAACTGAGACAGTGTCGAAATTAAATTATTGATTTCTGGTAGCAAGCAGGGTCAGGCTTGGCTGTCTGGAATGGTAGGTTTGTCGGGGAAAGGACAGGGGATCTGGGGAAGGTGGAATCTTCTCTTTGGCTGGTCCCTCAGTGAGGGTCAGGCAGAGAAAGACCTCCTTTCTAGGACTTTATCAAAGCAGAGATGTCACAAAGGAGGTAAGCAACGCCGTTTGGTTTATAAACCATTTATAATGAACCGTTTGGTTTATAAACCATTTATAATAAGCTGTTTGGTTTATAATAAGCCATTTGGATTATAAAATGTTTATAATAAACCGTTTGGTTTATAAACCGTTTATAATAAACTGTTTGGTTTATTAAAAACACACCGACAAACCGACACACCATCACACCGACACACCGACACACCATCACACCGTGACACAGACACACCGACACACTGTCACACCGACACACCGTCACACCGACACACCGTCACACCGTCACACCGTGACACAGACACACCGACACACCGTCACACCGTGACACAGACACACCGTCACACCGTCACACCGTCACACCGTGACACAGACACACCGACACACCGACACACCGTCACACCGTGACACAGACACACCGACACACCGTGACACAGACACACCGACACACCGTCACACCGTGACACCGACACACCGACACACCGACACACCGTCACACCGTGACACAGACACACCGTGACACAGACACACCGACACACCGTCACACCGTGACACAGACACACCGACACACCGACACACCGTCACACCGTGACACACCGACACACTGTCACACCGACACACCGTCACACCGTGACACAGACACACCGACACACCGTCACACCGTGACACAGACACACCGACACACCGTCACACCATGACACAGACACACCGACACACCGACACACTGTCACACCGACACACCGACACACCGACACACCGTCACACCGTGACACAGACACACCGACACACCGTCACACCATGACACAGACACACCGACACACCGACACACCGACACACCATCACACCGACACACCGTTACACCATGACACAGACACACCGACACACTGACACACCATGACACAGACACACCGACACACCGACACACCGACACACCATCACACCGACACACCGTCACACCATGACACAGACACACCGACACACCGACACACCGACACACCGACACACCGACACACCGTTACACCGACACACCGTCACACCATCACACCGACACACCGTTACACCGACACACCGTCACACCGATTAGCGCTTGCTCACTTTGCTTCAGAGCACTCCCTGAACTCTGGCTCATAAACCCAGTTTCCTCCACCAGCTTATTGCTTACAGCTGGGTCTCATCAGCTGGGTTAATTACCAGAGCCTGGGAAGAAACAAAAAAACTAAATTAGACATTCCCCCATAACGAATTATCCCCCGTAATGAATTAAGGTAGGGAAGGGGTTTGAGAGGATCAGAGCGAGAGAAAGTATCCTTTTTCTTATTTGGGGCTTCAAATAGGGCACACTTCGTCTCCATGGAGCCTTGTTGTGCCCTTCCACACTTCCAAGAGACTTAATCATTAATTTCTCCATTTTGGATTTTGAAATGTTTGCTTTTGAAAAGCCTGCTGGGAAGTCATTTGCGGGAAGGAGATGCCCAAACACACAAAACAAATAAAACACACAAAAAAATACCTTTTCATTGATTTTCAGTGATAAGAATTCATCCACCACCCGTCATTTCCTCTGAAATGAAATCATTGGAGTAGAAAACATGGATCTGTGTGATAAACAATATCTGTCAGAGCTGAGGCAGACAGTGGAAAACTAACAAAATGGTTTTTAAAAACTCTGTAATGACTGTGAGTGGACCAGGGTGTAAACCCTTAAACTCTTTTGACTGCCTCTGTTGCTCTCATCTCAGGGATTACTGTGCCAGGCCTTGGAGACGGTGGTCTCAATGGCATGTGTGTCTGACATGCTTCAATAACAAGTCCTCGCCCTCGCTGTTATTGTATTAGGTCTCGTCTTTAGACTTATGCTGGTGTTCCTCAGCTTTCTCTGCCATGTCCGCTGCCTTTGAAAACCCTCTGGGAGACCAAGGGAGAACCACACTTTAATTTGATTCTGAGCGGAAACTGTTCACTGTTTTGGGGATGCAAAAATGAATTTTTATTGAATTTCGAACTTATTTGGGGAAACTTCAAGGACAAGTGTGAAAAGGAGACGCCCGACAGGGTCAGGCAGAGAAAGCCTGACGCCCGACAAGGATATGAACTTTTCTCTCATGATATCGCTTTTTCAGATGATTTGTATATATACTGTCAATCTGTGATCAAAGTAAAGGCCTTTTGTAGCTACTTCTCGATAGTCATGTATTCATTCCATTTTGAAATTATTCATAACTTATTTTGAAAAGGAAACCATTATTCCTGAGCCACTGATGGATGTTCTTGTATTTAGATTTTTTTTTACACAACATGACCTTGCAATAAATCCTTGTAGTCTGTCACCAAATGCACAATAAATAAATAAAAACACAGGTCAGGAAAATAATTACCATTTAAAACTGAGGTTTGACATTTAAAGGCGGCCAGTCTTGTTTTCTCGAACAAGCTAATTCTAACAGGCCAATATTGTCATCGTTTATTGGACAGACAGAACTTTTTGAACGGTTTTTCAGATTCCCATTTTGGGAGTGGATGTGATCACATCTGTGTCGATGCCCTTCATGATCTTTTGTGAAAACACAGTGTGTTTTATCTACAGTATTATAACATGACCCAAAGTGCATCGTGGCGGAGTGATTTATGCTCTTGGGGTACGGGGTCCTTGGGAAGAGTTTTATGTGCTAAGACCCTGACTTTAGTTTTACTGCATTATTCAATCACTTCCGTGCAGCCATTATAATGAATCTTCTGCACGTTGCAATGGATAAGCACTGTCACTGGGTTTACGCATGCAATGGATACGATGATGTAACACGTGATGTAACGCGAGAAAATACAGCCTCCTAGCTAAATGTAATATCATACTTTTTTTACATACGTTAAACCTGGGAAAACTCGACTCGTGCCTTTTTAAATGTCATGCAAGACATTAGTCTTTTGTGTTTCAATGTTCAACATGAGAAAAATATGACATGACGTTTTGACATGCATTACTTTGTTGAAAAGGGTGGTTGTCGGCGGATCCATAATCCGAGAATGTTCTACGTTTCTTCGTCCAATCAAGTAATGACTACCTGTCTAAACTTTCTAATGCGTATAATTAAGTTGTTAGTAGTCTGTCTGGGGGAAATTTTTGCGAAAGTGCCTTTTGTGCGGAACTCAATAAACGATTGTTGGATGTGAATCCTGTGCTGGCTGATGGCCCTTTCTCCAGGTTAACGACGTCATTCTTTAGCTTCTCAGACTTCCCCGTCCTCGTTTTGCCTCTGACCCCATTTCGTCATTTGTCAGCTGACTAGCCTCACCACAAGCATTTACTGGGTCATTTGCATTTGTCTGAAAGGTCCTGGTTGAGAGCAGTGTGAATTAATATATATATATCTGATGCGCCTAGATGACAGAATAAACACGCCGCTTGTCATTCAGTGGGTCATTGGCTTGCATTAATCCTAAATTCAATGTGCATGCGACGTTGGTGGAAATGTTAATTCATCCTGAGGTTTTCAGTTCCAGTGCGCTTCAGGTATTTTCAAGTTGGCAAAGATTATGCTTATGAAGTATTTAATTAAGTATTTAATTAAGTATTTAATTAAGAGTTGCCTTGGTTTCTCACGTGGACCTACATGGTAGCACTACCGAAACATGGCATTAGTATTCAGATTTTTGCAAAATTTCTTTTTTTCTTTTTTTATCCGTCTTACTTTAAAAAAATTTGGAATTCCCCTCTATTTATTTAAATCCACCCCTGGTTTCTTCATGAATTTCTGTGCTAAATCGTGACATCACTCAGAGAGAGGGAGACCCAGGCGAGCGTCCGTGCCGAAAAGTTGGTTTTCCTCGTTGGCCTGCTTGCAGTTACACACGAGCCCTCACCCTGACGAATCGTCCTCCTGTCTGGGAAAAAATTGCCTCCTGAGACTGAGAAATGGGCTTGGGGCTGGAGAGAGTTTTTTTTTTTTTTAGAGCAGACCCCCGTATTTCTCTTTCGTCCTCAGTGTGACAACCGATGATAAAGTACACATGAAAAGCAAATCCTCTGGGGGAAGAACAAGACCTCTCCAGGCTTGGGTACAGAGAGAAAGGGAAGTGTTAAAGGGGGTTTCCTGACCCTAAAATTAAACACTAGAGCTTTAGTCTATTGCGTTTAAGGGGTGTCTATCATGTGGCTTTATTTCCAGGGCCTAAGGGCCATAGTTTAGGGCCACAGTTGCCATAGTTGCCATAGTTTCCATAGTTTAGGGCCTTGTATAGTTGAACTATGACAACAATTCCAGAAGTTCTGGATATTGACCCTTGAATTGCCATTGACAATATTTGTGGTCTCTGAAGAGGTTGTGATATCCAAACGGATCGCAATAAATAAAACAAATGGGTCCACATTCGACAAGTCCAGTTCCAGAAGGCTGGAGGGGAGTCACG
Source organism: Hiodon tergisus (assembly GCA_025775045.1). NCBI lineage: Eukaryota > Metazoa > Chordata > Actinopteri > Hiodontiformes > Hiodontidae > Hiodon > Hiodon tergisus. The sequence continues at coordinate 10,210 of JAOVYW010007946.1, forward strand.
TGACACTTCTGCTCCAAGTGTAGGACTTCTTCAGGGACCAGTCCGTCAGACCGCTTGCACACACCGATTTATTTTACTGCCAATTCCAACAGCAATGGCCACAGCTTGTTGTCCTCGGTCCATGCTACCCACCGGGTGAAACCAGAAAAAACACCCCCGGTTCCCGGCTTGCAACATTCGGTCGTTTTTTTTCCCCCAAACAACGTTAAGTTAGTTTTGCAGCTGTTTTAATATAAAACACGGTGCATAACCTATTTACATCCAAACAATA
>JAOVYW010007947.1:0-10479 GCA_025775045.1 Hiodon tergisus
CCCCCACCCCACCCCAATTGGCCGTATATAATATATATGGGCAGTATTTCACCCGGCGAAATCCGCCTTGTTGAGCAAAGTCAGTACTCAGGCTCAGTGCCTGAGCCACTCAGGAGGCCTGTTATCGGGTTATATTATAATGTTATTGTTAGTGACGACCAGTGAAAACAGTTAAGCACGCTTGCGAACTGAGTCCGTTTAAGGATGTGTATCACATATAAGAACTATTGTTGACTGTGGTGGTTGAATCGCTAATTATGCAAGAGGGATCCTTTTGTACGATGTCATTTTCAGCAAAAAATAAAACTCAAGACTCGTTACTTGTAACAAAGCAACTGCCATCAGATGTGTGAGTGTTAAATGAAGAGGACCATTAACGTTATACTCTTCTCAGAGACTGATAAAGAACCACAATATATAGAATCGTATGGTTCTAAAATAGCCAGGATATCACCGCCCATATATCGTGACATTGAATTGCTGAAGATTTACACCCCTAGCTATTAGAGTGGTTTAGAAAAAGGAGCCTCTATGATATTTATATACAAAAATGTTACAAGTCTGTTTTTTTCGATTGTTACGGATGGTTACTTGTAAGGGTTCCTTTAGTGGAATTATGAATGTATTTGATTAAAGTTCTTTAAACGCTGTAACCGTTTTTTGCAAGGACGGTTCTCCCGCAACAAGTCTGTGCCTGTGAAAACTTGGTGAAGTATGAGGAATCTGTCCAGTTTATTTGGCTCTCTGTCTTTCAGGTGGACTCACTATTAATGCAGTATGCTGTTCCTCTGGAAATCTTTCATGTCCTGATGATATCTGTACATTTATGAGGGGTTCACCCAATCTGAAGGCGTGTCCGTGCATCGGTTTAGCTGTTAAGTCTTGCCATTGTCTCCACAAAACACAAAACAGAGGGGTGACTGGCGGAGTAAAAGCGGAGCCGTCCTCCTCCGAAACCACTGAACCCCGGCCACCTTTTCTCCCCTAGTTTAATCTCAGTCACACATTCTGGTTGTTTTTACGTTACGCTGGCCGTTTACTGGTACTGAAAGTGATGAATGTATGTAGATTACTGAAGTCCAACCACATGGCGCTGCGTGGACGTTCCATAGCTGGCCCAGGGTGAGAGCCTCCATTCTTTTCAAAAATTTAAAAGGGGAGGGGGAGCCTGGCCCCACTCGAAATCGTGGTCAGTCCACCCTTGACCGAGGGGGGGGGGAAATTGGTGAACTTGGCCACTGGATTCTCTCAACAACGCATGAGCCTTGTCTCGTATTCCTGAAGTATTACGGTCCCTGGCTGGAGTCTAGAGAGCGAGGAGAGAGTGATTTAATGGAAAACAACTAGTCAGGAAATTAAAGTCATCTGTACATCAGCATCGCCTTGATTTATTGTAGATGAAAAAATTGGAAAATAATCTGTGTTATTTAGCAATGAATGTGCATCTGTTAGCTGCAAATATATGTGCATAAAAAGATGAATATGAATTTATGCGCCTTTTGAAGTAATTACAACTAAGATGGAAAAACATTTTGTTTTTTAAAGCATCTGTCCAGTGTAACGCGATCCGTGTGTGACGCTCATATTGGATTAGCAGATGGGCTTTGTTAATTGAGCAGGAGTAGGTTTACTGAAAAGAACATGCAGCAAATCACCCTGGTAGGATGTTTGGACATTGTTTACTGGATATATGGACATCTGTTCTTCTAAATGTCATGTGGTGCGCTTAAGAAGGATGGATTCGTTAAGGAAATTCATTATCTTAGTTAAAAAACTAAATTAAGAGAATATTAACTATTGCCTGTTTCTCTGCTTTCATAGTAGCAACGCTTGGCCAGACAAAAAGTAGAAAGATTATTGTAAAATCTTTGATGATGACGGAAATATAATTAATGACAGAAATGATAATAATAAGTTCTTGCAAAAGAAGAACACTATAAATCAAGCAAAGCAGGGAGAATACGAGTATACCTACTAATGAGTGTGTTTATGTGGCAGAGTAATTTAGGACTTTTGAAGAGTTTTAGAGGATATTAAGCAGTATTTTTGGGGTTCCTGTGCTCCTTCTCTCCGTCTGCTGGGTAGCCCGGGCCTCTTTCTCGGCACGATCGACATGACTGGGGTTCCTACGGGGCCTGTTTTGGACAAGACCTTCTGCAGCAAACAATGCCGCATGTGTTTCAATGACTGCTTCACTAAATCGCTTATTTACTCAACACCCCCTGTTAGAAAGAAAAAAACCGGACAGGAATGCTGTTCATTCATGTTATTATTATTTATGTGTTTTACGTGAATATGGTGCTCAGGGGAAGAGTCACGTGGAGTAGGTGGTCCATCGTCCCAGACTGTGATCCATCTCAGCGATAACACAGGGAAGCAGGTCATCAGCTGGGCAGCATACTGTACACGACTGTAGTCTTGGTAGTGATTGTTAATTAAGATGGAGCTTTCTTGTGGATTACAATTAAGACAAAAAGACTATTAAGATTATGACTCCCGATGGCCCCACCCCATCCTGTCAGCATTTCATTTATGACACGCGTGTATTATTCATATCTATATGTAATTACTCTCAGTTTGCTCCAGTTTCATTGATCTGTTTTTCCACTGGTAATGTGGAATGTTAGATACCAGAAGGCCTTTGAAAAACGCAAATATTGGAAACGTTGTTTAAATATAATCTTAAAACGACCAATATTGGTATATTACCTCAACAATTTTAAAAAGCACGCAGTCGTATGCTAAGCCCTACCAAATCTTACCAAATGAACTACTACTGCTTGTAACAATTTCTAAGCATTAGCACAGAGGTTATCTCAGTTAAACGTTTCCTGTTTCCTGTTTCCTGTTTCCTGTCTCATTTCATGCTGGAGTATCACCTCTTCAGCTTTACCTGTCAGCATTTTTTACTTTGAACTAGCTGATCTGAGACAGCTCTTTCCTGGAGACCGTTTGTCTTTTTGCTGTATGTGTGCAGTTTGCGGGTCCCTGGGCCTGTGTGTTGGGTGGCCTGGTGGAACCGCCAGGTCTTTTTTATCTTAAGCATCAAGCAGCCAGATAAGAAGGGCTGCCTGAATTCGGTGCTCATCCTGGTGCACGCTGATCTGCTCTGAAGTCAATGTCATCAAGCTCTAGATGCGTTTCTAGAGTAAAAATGTATTTGTATCTTTAATGATAATTGCAAGACAAGATTTTACAATTATCATGTAAGTAGCGTTGTGCCGATACTGAAATTTTTATACCGCGACTTCAGCCTCTTTTGATTGTCGATATTTTAAAATAAAATAAAAAGTTTTTTAAACTAAGAACCGTGAACAGAATCCCAGTCAGCTGAAATGGATGAAAAATTGAATGCCACCAGGCTACGTTCAGTGGGGCTGTTTCTGAGTGTTTGGAATGTGTGCCTTTCCTCGCCAAACGCTCAGCCGACAAAGCTTTTATTCCCCACCTCCCTTTCTCTCCCACTTTGTGGGGGCGGAGTTTCCTCATTGCATTGTGATAAGAAGTATTTTTAGGAGGCTGTGGTTAGCAGGTCGGTATAAACAAACTGGGCCCAGGGAGGCTCGGGTTCAGTGGCCTTCAGTTCAGTTGCTTTTCCCTTATGCAGAAAACACACGCACATACGCGCACACACATAGACAGACGCACACACACACACACACGCACGCACACGCACGTTGAAGTGTTTGCCTCAAGGGAGAAAGGGGGTTTCATCATATCTGTTTGGCACCAGTACCTTGGCTGAAGAGCTTACACCATTCGTGGTGTATTTTGTAAAGGTCCGTGCAAACATTAACGGGTAATGTTCTCGTAAGCGTGGCACAGGGGGAATGATTTACAGGGCAAGTCTATTAACTGTGTCCAAGCGGTCGTCTGGTGTCTGCCGGGGATTCACAGCTGCCCATTAACTTGTTAAGGATTGATTATTATTCCCCCTTTAATGCAGTACCCCTTTCTGTTGACTGTTGTCCACAGAGCGATGATTTCTATATTCTTTATTTATGGTAGTGATAAACTGGATTTTTAACTTTAACTAACTTTATCTGTGTTTTAGTAGACTTCGCTGACCAGTTGTCTGAATAAACACAGTTTGTTTTCAGATAACTAAAAAATGTGTTTGCGGAGAACATGTTGTTAAACCAAGCATTCAGTGTGAGTGCCCCCTGGAATCTGTCCTTCCTCTGGCTTGATGTTGGAGGGAATTTGAACAGGCTTTTAACAGTTTGGTGCACTATTGGGGACTACATAAAAAATTTAAGAAGATTCCCCCCCACCCACCCTTTAAGTTTTAAAGCTCCCTCTTAGTATGCATGCCAAAGGAAAAAAACTGAAATCCTCTTTACAAAGGCTGTTTTTCAAATTATGGGGATAAGTGGTGAGGTCATATAAAGACCTTCATTAGGACACTGCAGTTAAAATTAAACCACACAAAACTCAGCCTGTTTGAATTATTCTCAAAGTGTCCACGTTTCATCTTATGGCATTATATTGGATTTGATTGACTGTGCAGATAAATAAATGTGTTGGGAAAACCAGTATCGGTTTTGTGTCATAGAAATCTGAAAAATGAGACCCGTTTATGAACATGAATTTGAATTGCTTATCGAATCAAAAATGCTAGTTAAATTATTGTTACTGAGAAATGCCTGGGGGAAATCTTTGTTTAATCTTCACTAAATTCAACTGACTTCCCGTGATCAGTTGGTCGTACTTGCTTTTCAAACCGATTTAATTCAGATTGCAGTAATTTAATACACATTTCTCAATTTCTGCTTGGCAGCATTGCTAGTGCATTTTGCGCCAACTCTGTTTCTCTTTGGGAAAATAAAGACGGCGCAACCTTGGCCCTGATTCGGTCTGTCCGTGGTGCTAGCAGTGCATTGGCATCTGGGATTAATCTCTGTTTCTGCTGTTGTCGCTCTCCGTTTTTCACCACTGAACTCATTTGACTTTTTCCCTGCTCGGTCTCAGTAAGTGACAGAACAGCCCAGTCTCTTCTCCTAGATGAACAGGCGCACGCCCCCTAAGGTTCTCGCCCAGTCGTGAGTGCAGTGGCAGTGTCCCTGATTGTGCAATGTGAGGTTCCTTTTCTGCAAAAGTAAGTGACAAAGCGGTATACAGAGAGATCTGCTGACTGTCACCATGGGGACCGCGCTTGTCCAGGGGTTCAGCGAACTCGACCATCTCACGGCGTAAGCAAGGGGGCTTGGTGGAGGAGTCCTCCCTCGGCCAGGAAATGGACGGATCCAGCCAGAGTGGTGCGATTTCAAACCCCAGGAAGTCCAGAGTCTTATCGAGCTGCTCTCATTTATTGCGTGTCCCGTCTGCGTTAAGTAAAGTCTGTAGGGTCTGTAGGGTGAATGAGGGCTCTCGTTCAAAGTGGGCTGTCCAACGGTGCAAACTTCACAGGCATTTTCTTTTCAGTGTATCGCGTGCGGAGAGTGTCATTCGATGGGCCGCGTGTGGCACTCCCCCCTCTCTCCCCGTCTGCTTATTGCGCATATGTATTTATTAAGCCTTGCTTTAAAAAAGACCTTGGTGTGACGAGATTAAGTTACCCGCTAAGTGATCTCATCGCTGAAGTGCATTAAAGACAGAGAGGGGAGAAAAAAAATAAGCGACCCTATGTTTAGGCACTGTGCCCACCTTTTCACCAGTTAGACCAGTCCAGCTGCGGTTTTCTCCCAGTCTCCTGTTTTGTGGAGTATGTTACAGAAGCATGTTAGGCTATTAGAAGCACTACTACTGTCATTGAATCTCACTTCAGGGGCCTTTCCTTGTCTGGGTTTTGCTCAGGTTTTCTGCCGTTTTACTGACAGGAGGTTGCCTTTTCGGAAGTAAAACTTTAAGTGGCTTTAAAGGTTTTGTATAGGGGACCCTGGTTGTGCAGTCCCTCGTGGTGCGTTATGTGAAGGCAACCGAGACTGTCGAGGGCGCAGCGCATTGGGGGGGGGGGGGGAACCTAAGTCAACAGGCTGACTGTTTGGAGAGAAGATAAAATGTTCTCGGTATGTGTGAGTGTACACACAAGTGATGAAGTATACTCATTGATCTCTGCTCGCCAAGATTGAAGCTTGTGCATGAACACACTCTGTTATGTAAGAAGCAGCTGAGCCACGTGTGTGCATATATATATATATATAATTATAATATGACCTTTGGAAAAGCAGCCAAGAGATTGGCTGTCATCCAGCCGAAACCAACGGGCCGATGTTGGTGACGTTGCTGTGATTGGTCTTTTTGATTCAGTGCTACTGAACACCTTTCAGGACTGCTCACGACGTTGAGTGCTTCGGAAGTTGGATGTTGTGATACTGCGTAATGAAAGTAAACTTTTTGACACAGTTCAGCATTTCCTGCGCCGTATGGATTTGGACATTGGAGTGCTGTGAGAATATAGAACCAAGAGCGGATTGCCATCTGCCCGTTGATGGTTCCTGAAATGCCACCACGCTGCACTCCACAGTACCGCTCACTGGACCTGGCTGGCCTGGCCCGGCCTTGGTTTGCCAGGTCCAATGTCGGTTTTTGTGCACCAATTGATGGGAATGTTTGTTCTGTCATCCATAATTCAGAATACCTGACCATCTGGCACCCGGGACACGATTTGCACACAGGGCGTCTGATTTCATCTGGTCTCGTGTCTTAGCAGCACGTCTCGTTTTTCAGCCTCTGTGCTGACGTGTCCTCTCTCCCTCTTGCTCTCCAGATGTTCCGCTCGACATCCTGTCCTGGTGGTCTGATAGTCACTGCAGTTGTCCTTCTCTACTCTGTCCACATCAGGTCTGAGATATGGAGCAATGAAGGTACGTAAGGCCGCGGACTCAGGCGGGGAATATGTGAGCTGGAGAATGAACATCTAACCATGAGGAATGATTGATTGATTGATTGATTGATCGATTGATCTGTGTGTGGGGCCGAAAGTCCTGAGTTTGGTTGACTTGATGACTCAGTTTGTTCCGCTGCAGAGTATAAATATAAAGTGTAAAGTCCTAACCGTCACATTAGGGGGAACTTTAGGGGGAAAGTAAAGTCCCTCATTAGCTTAAAAGTTCCAACCTCAACTTTCAACGCCGAAAGGAAATACCGTGTGACTGGCATCAAAATGCCCTCGACATTTGTACCTCCTTGACATAATTGTCCTTGGGGGCAGAATTGTTATTGTTTAAACAAGTTTAAATATTTTTACGTTTTTCCCTTAGCCTGAGCTCACTAACACCTGAGGCTTCTAGAAGGCTACTCCGCTTTCTGTCTCCCTGTGACAGCCAGATTCACACAGGTCATGTTACCATGTTACCTAACTCCAGCCAAGCCTGAAGTACGGAAGTACACAGCAAATCCATTTTGTTTATTTATTTTTACTCAAGAATTCAGTTAATTTAACGATGAGTTTAAGATATCACTTGTTTCTTATCGGCCTGGCGGTTAGGCTACATTTTAGACTGCAGATTCAGTCTGTTCGGTTAGGCTACATTTTAGACTGCAGATTCAGTTTGGTCGGTTAGGCTACATTTTAGACTGCAGATTCAGTCTGGTAGGTTGCAGCTGGTAATGCCAGATACCGTCTTTTTTTGGCGAGAGGCCCTGAATGATCAACTAAAGAGGTGACGTGCTTGCGTGACCTTTCCTATATCCTGCTCGCTGAATGCCAGTTAGTCTGCAGATATACATTTCTACTTTGCAAGCAGCCATCTCATACTGTGCAGATGCATAAGCAAGGTACAAGGTAGAGATTTTTATTCAGCGAAGGCTGGTGGTTCATGGGAAAGGAGGTTGTCGTTGTCAAGGTAACAGGTCAGGGAGTTTGATCTCTGCAACCAACGAATGTAGCAACCAGTATCTTACCAGAAACGGCTCTGACTTTCTCTCTCTCTCTCTCTCTTTCTCGCTCTCCCAGTGTCAGACGTGCTGTACAGGCAGGTGGCATCCAACATTACGCTGATGTGTGGAGGCATCAGGAGTGGGTGAGTATGGGAGCGAGATGTACGCAGAGCACGGCCCTGGGCCGGAGACGGCGGCTGTTTGTTCACCTCTGTTCTGGCAGGTCTCTGGTGGAGTGGAGGCTGAATGGCAGCGCACTGGTCCCTCCGGTAGACCCTTCCTCGGACGGCTCTCTCACTCTCATCCATGCCGGCCACGCCAACGAGGGCAACTACAGCTGCCATGACGCGAGCGGGACCCTCCTGCATTCCGTCAGGCTCCAGCTGGGGTGTAAGTTGCATTCCCTCCCCACCAGACATGCTGCTCTTTACAGGGGGCGTGGCAAGGAGGCCCGGAGACCCTCATCCCCACATTGATTTAAGTCCAGATTTGTCCACCTCATGAAGGCAAATGAAACATTTTCCAGTAGAACCCATTTAACGTACTGAGATGCCACTGGAGTTATGAATTATGATGCCCTTTGGACTCTATAACCAGGGAGGGCTTTTCTTTACTTATGGTGAATAAATTGTGAACTGATGTCATTAGTTATACAACAATCAATCTAATCTTTATTGTCCCAAGGTGGACAGTTTGCTGTACAGACTGGTCCACACAAAGACACATAACAAAAGAAAAATGGGCTCAAATGAAAAACCAGCTCATAAACTGCACCTGTCCTACCTGTCAAGTCAAATAAATACAGGCAGCTTGGTCATGTAAGCAGACAGAGATAAGTGGGTGACGAGAGACGTGTAAGTAAGCGTCATAGTCAGGAATACTGTGGTCGAGCAACAAGCCGGTTTTGCGTCTCCTGGCCTGTCAGTGTGGTCAATTTTTAATTTTTTCCTCGCTGATTGGCCTGTAACTAGATCACGGATCTGCCCAGCGTTAGCGGTCACAAGCTAAGGGCGGGGCGGGTCGAGTAGGGTACTAGGGAGGACAAGCCGGTGAGCAGTGAAGTACAGACGACTTCCTTCGACAGGAAGCCGAGACCAAGCTGTTGAGCAGGCCAGTTTCCTAAGAGGAAGGGGTGGAGTGGCTGATACCAAGGGGTTGACTTGAGTTAATGGCCTCCCTGTAATCCCTCAATTCCCTCCATTCTATATCAGGAAGAGTCAAGGGGCCTAAACATGGTGTTAATGAAAAGCACTTTTCATTCATTAAATGCTCATTGAAGGGATTTGTAATGGCATTCTCAAAATTTGCGCGATCACGTGTTGTTTATTTGACTTTACCTGTTAATTCTGTCAGATCTGCCAGGTTGGCTCAGCGTCTCCTGCCAAATGTCCAATCACCAGAGCGCCCGCTGCTCCTGGCAGCAGTCCGTGAAGACCTACCTCCCAACCAAGTACATTGCCTCCTACCGGTGAGACAAGATCCCTTTTGACTGAAAATTTTTCCTGAATATTTCATACAGCACCGTTCAGCATTCACTCCATAAGATTTCCGTATTGTTTAATACAGTATTTGAAGGCGGTATCCCAGCTAAGTATTTAATAAATAAATATTAAGGGTGTACTTGCTACAGCTGTGGATACCTGGCTGTTACTGGCTTTGCGAACCCGATCTGGCCTTTCTGCTCTGAGAACGACTGCTAACCCCCAGGTCCGGAACTGACAAGCCAGAGCCATGCCACCAAGACCCCCTCAGGCCAAACGAGTGCACGATCAGTCATCCCACCACCTGGCTGTACTCTCACACGGTCAACATCACAGAGGTCAACCCCCTGGGGTCAAAGACCACCCAGGTCATGATGAATTTCCACAAGCTGTGTAAGCAGGCGTGTTTGCGAGTTGTGGTGGGGGGAATCCTGTGAATCAAGATTCAAGAAAAGATGTAAAGAAAAAATATTGATCATCCGATGAGCCAGCAAGCGGTAGCACAATGCTACAATCTCTTAATCGATCACAACCGAGTGAGTGAGTGAGCGAGTGTGTCAGTAAACAGACCTGCTTCTCTCTCCATGTGTGGGCAGGTGTGTATGTGTGTCTCCGTTAGGTGCACTCACCACTGTCTGTCTGTATCTGTGCAGTGAAACCGGACCCTCCCGAAGCCGTGAACATTAGCCCAGTGGTGGGGCATCCTCAGCGGCTGCAGGTCAGCTGGAACTACCCGTCGACCTGGTATAATGAGAATGGGGCTTTCCCCCTCATCTTCCAGCTACGCTACCGTCCAGTGGGCTCCAGCATCTGGTCACTGGTGAGTTTCTTCACTTAGACTGCACACACACACACTCACACACACACACACACTGATCCAGCATCTGGTCACTGGTGAGTTTCTTCACTTAGACTGCACACACACACACACACACACTCACACACACACACACACACACACTGATCCAGCATCTGGTCACTGGTGAGTTTCTTCACTTAGACTGCACACACACACACTCACACACACACACACACTGATCCAGCATCTGGTCACTGGTGAGTTTCTTCACTTAGACTGCACACACACACACACACACACTCACACACACACACACACACACACTGATCCAGCATCTGGTCACTGGTGAGTTTCTTCACTTAGACTGCACACACACAC
>JAOVYW010007950.1:0-10477 GCA_025775045.1 Hiodon tergisus
TGGCACTTGCAACACCAATCGTATAAATTTTCCCGCTATTCTAAAGGACTACAAGCAATGGGAGCGTTGTAGTATCCATGGAGATATGCGGTGGTGTCATATCGAGGGAGGGAACATTCTAGCGATTCAGTGGAGGGACACTCGAGCGGTTACTTGCTTGTCATCATTTCATAGTGCCAACGAATCGACTCACACAGAAAGGCTGATACGAACTGAGGGCCGTTGGACTCGGACAGTGGCTATAATCAGGTGGTGTAGACAAATCTGACCAGAGAATTGGAACTTACCATGTTCTCTTAAAATCCACTAAATGGTGGAAACCTTTGTTTTTCACTTCATTGATATAGCAGTCACCAACAGTTTTCTTCTCTACCAGGAGTGGAGGGAACAGAATGAGGGAATGGCTAGTTTTGAAAGATGCAGAAAATATTCTCATCTTAATTTTAGAGAAAATCTTAGCCGGCAGCTAGCGGGAATAGGTGTAGATGACGATGTACCTCTATACAAACCGCCTGCCATATTAAGTCGGCCTCTCTCATCATTCCATTTTTTACACGCACCTCGATTTCTAGAGAAGCACAAGAACTGCTGGCTTTGATATCACACCACTAAAGTCGAGCATAAGACATTCATCATACGTCTTGCTCCTGAATGTCATGGTATACCGTTGTGTATGAGTCGCAAACAGCCTTGTTTTCAGACGTGGCATTCTCCATATGCTGATCAACATCGCAGCCCTAATACATAAAAGATGGATTGCAGCTGATGGATTTGGTTGAAAAGGGATGGTAGGGACTGCCTGAGGCAGTAAGTATTCACAAGTGCTGTTTTTGATTTATTTTGCAGGTCTGGTTCAATGATTTGTGTGTGTATACAAGTTCTTATAAAAATGTATTTCTTATTTAATAAACTACTTTTAATTTTTTTTTTTTTTTTTTTAACATTTTCCATGAAAATAAGGTTAACATGACATTTGTCCGAAGTACTGAGTCAAGACAGTTCTGAAAGTAGTGACATTTTTGGAAATTTAGAAGATATCCGAAATCTGTTTTTATATTTGAAATCCTCATAAATAAATAAATATTCTCTCTTTTTTTAAGTGGGCAGGGCATTTTACTTAAACATTAATAATACCTGTCACAATAACACAACTACAATCATTGGAAAGAGCTACTGGAGCCCTTTTAAAATATGTATTCTTTTAAAATTTTAAATAAGATTTCCAACTACAAGCACTTGAAAGAAAATTGGTCATATTCTTCCCAAATATGGACAGAATGTTATTAGATAGAATATCTTAGGCATCAAGACAACAAATCTGTAAAAATAAAATCCGTAAAATAATTTTTGCCGTTCAACCAAATTGCAGGGTTTTTATCTTGTGGGAAAGACAAGCATGGGCAAACATCTGCTCGATCAAAAAGAAGGAAAAAAAATCTGCAATTCCATTTTAATACGGTCACTAAATTAATGAATAGTCATGCAACAGATCGTTTAAATATCTCCCAACAAAACACTAGTACTTGGACATTGAATTTTTTTTAATTTTGGAATACAAAAAAGAGCGGGGTGGGGGGGGGGGGGGTGTAATTTAAAAACTTGGTACCATTTCTAAAGAATTTTGGACCAATATCCAACCTTCCCTTTCTAAAATATTTGAAAACTGTAGTTCAACAGTTAACTGAGGTAAAAACACCAATGAGATTCTTCAGTCAGGTTTTTGTGCAGGCCATAGCACGAAGACAATGCTTATTAAAAGATGTCAATTAAATCTTTGTGCTTCTTGACCTTGAGGCTGCTTTTGACACGATAGACCACCAGATCCTTCTGAATAGATTTGAATGATATCGGTATTAGAGGAGGTGCTCTCTCCTGATTTAAGTCATACCTAGGCTGTGTACAAAACGGGTAAAAATGCTGTCTCAGGTGTCTGAGACAGCGAGGCATCGAATGCATCGATGCTGACTCGATGCTGCCTTTTACCCATAAATCTGTGTGGCTAGACTGAAAACTAACTAAACTCAATGAGCTGACATCCCACATTGCCGTAAGTGCTGTTCGAAACCAATGTTCTTAGAAGATGCCTTCACTCGAAAGTTATGCCTTCTGAGGCACCTGTCTATTATGGGAGCGAGGCAGCAAGGCAACGGCCTTCTGTTTCGAATACAGCCCTAGTTTGTGCAAATAAATGACCTTTAAGATTCATCAGAAGTTAGGAATGGTATCCCACAGGGTTCGATCTTGGGTTCCTCTTTCTTTAACCTATACATGTGTAGAGACCATGCACCGTCCAAACAAACTACATTACCCTCTCTCCTGTACCAGAGGATAAAATCGGCAACGCCCCCTAGGCGTTACTTTCTACTCAAGAGCCCACTCACAGAGAGCCATTAGCAGGTTGAAAACCACACTGTTTCCTTAAAGCAGAGACCAGACATTTTTTTCTGCTTCTCTCCCGCCGCGGGTCCCTCCTAAGAAGGGACATAGCTCCCTGATGCCAAGGCCTCCAACTGGGCCTTAAGATCAGAGAGCTGCAACTGAATTCTAAGCCTGCCACGTGAGAGGCCAATGATCACAGCTTTTGAGACTAGAAGACGCAGACCGAAAAGGTTCCCAGACGTAGGTGCATGTTCTCCGGGAATGAGCTAATCCTACCCGGAAGAAAGTCCCAGACGACATGAACGAATTCCCCTTCCCTGCGACGAAGTGATTGCGACTAGCAAGAACTAGCAGGTATATTTTTGCAGTAGCTAACCATGGAAGGAAATTCTTCTGTTCTTTAGCAATATATCTCAAGATGCATGCAAGAAATGTTTTTGCCGTTCACCTAAACCCCTCTGTCATGCGCGATCTAGCCTATCCTAGATACTTACAGCACTCAAGATAATTGGGTCGTTCTTTGTTTGAGCCACGTGTTTACTACCGCTGAACTACTCCTCTGCCATTTTTTCCATCTTAAATTGTGTCTCCCTTAAATCCTTTTGTCCACCATCTTGCCCATGTGTTGTCCTCCATGTTTGTTAATGTTGTTCTTTACATTTTTAAAGATTTGTGTTTATTTCATTTAAATATTGATTAAAGTCAGCTTTAACTACTATTCTAAGAACTTACGACTTCAGATATAATAAAATTATCAAACGAGACTGATACCTAAAACAAGCTCACTGCAACAACAATAAATGATGTTTCTTGAGAGGAGTCGCTACCCAGCACCAACACGTCATTTGTAAACATGGGATTAATCTCCAATGCTATGCAGACGACCGTCAACTGTCTGTGAAACCATGCAAGGACTAGCATTGCCAGGTTAGAATGTAAGGATATAAAAAGAATGTAAAACAATGTCTGACTTTTAACTTTTCACTATTAAATTCTGGGAAAACAAACATGATAGTCCTAGGGCATTAACATCACCGTAATCGCTTGACAAATTATACAATGAGTTTTGACCACTACTCAGTCAAAACTCCACTTGTTTTATCAAAGGCCAAATGAGATTTGAGAATACCATGTTAAAAATATAAGAGCACCATTTTCTCATCTTAGACCTATTGCTAAAATCCGGAATTTTCGCAATCTGAAGGACACAGGGAAAACAAACGTATACATGCTTTACACCTGTACACTACACTATTGTAAAAGGCTGCCACTAGGAATAGCCAAAGCAAAAAAATGTGAATCTCACACCATCACTTCACCGGCACCGAGCAGACTTTAAGGTGATACTTCTCACTTTTAAGGCACTAAATGGTCTTGGGCCTTTGTATTTAACAGACCTGGTAGTGCCCTACATCTCCCAGAGACTGATACACTCACAAGAGGCTAACTTTTTGATTGACCCACATCATTATTTCCTCTCAGATTATTAAACAATAATATGTCGCAAAACTTTCCTTGTTGCTGCTTCTTAATCTCAATCGTATTAGTGCATGGATTAATTTTTCTTGAAAATGGTAGTTCCATGTGTTAACTTGGGCTGCATAATTCTACATGACTAGCAGTGCCTGCCCACTATCATGAGGCTACTACCAAATGTAAAAAATGGAAATTAAGTCTGGAATGGTTTTCTTTACGGTATGTTTTTAATAATGACCAAATTTGATAAAATAATATTTGACCACTGTTTCAAAGCCAGTTACTTCAAATTCCAAAAATAAAAAAATATTGTCCGCCATCTAGTTCAGGTGTTCACAAACAGCAAAATTTGGTAGCAGCACACAGTATTAGCCAAAAATACTTTAGCTAGCTGATGTTTCCTAAAAATTTAGTGTTAGCCAAATTGATGTCATTTAGCTTACATCATTTTTTTTCTTCCTACCGTGAATTACAATTTAGGATAGGTTTTACCTAGCTTTCTAGTGACACTATTAACGCAAAATGCTACCTTACTAAATTTTAAGCATTAACAATAAATTACAATGTCTTATTTAGAAATGTCCATCCACCCATACCTTCTTTTTAAAGGTTTCTTCAAGTAAGAGTTTCAATTGTATTAAAAACAATTTACCAAATATCAGATGGCAAAGGTAAAAATGAATTATTACCAGTTCATAGGATAAATGTAAACATAGGATTGACGTGTTAGGAAAAGTCACATGCTTCACAAAAACTGACCAAGTTATCCACCCACTTGGTATGATGTGCAGAATTCAGAACTAAAAATAAGATGAGATTCCCCACAGACTCTTTTGCTAAAATCTATTATTTCATTTAAATAAAGATTTTCCTGGTGTTATTAATGACATACCAACCTTACAGTAAAAAAGTTAAGGGTAAAAAACTATATACAAATGTTGCACTACCCGAACCACAGGTTCAAAGGACAAAAGCAAAACATTGTTTACATGATCATCTGTGAAGCTGAAGAACATAACCAATCCCTGACCCCAGATTCATTGAAAATATGATTTCATCATTTGTTTACATATTAGTATTTTTTATATATTGTTAGATTTGTTGTTAGATTTGTTAATAGCATATTGTTTTAGGAATATCCATTCAGATATGGCTATAGAAAAAGCTAGCTAAATCATGAGTTTTGTCCCAGAACATCATTGTAGTTGTAATACTTATATTTCCCCAAAATGGGTTTGACAACAGCAAATTAATATTGCCCCAGTCTACTGGTTGAATAAGGACTGATAGCATAGCGCCCCTTTATGCCTATTTTTGTTTTGCAGCTTTGTTTTTAGCCAAATAAACCATTTAGCATGTTCATTTACATGCATACAATATGTTGTTGTTGGGCATGTATAGCACAATCGCAAGTGTTGGAACAACCACATTTGCCAGAAGGAAAGGCTAAATTTAAAAATCACTTAATGTTCTTAAATGGTTGCGTTTGGAAGATGCATGTATTCACTGTTGCCCATTTTATTTAACGTAGAATGTCTTCATCCCATAAGCCTTTAAAATGAACAGGTTGGCCGTATTATACTATTAAAGTAATGCAAATATTAGTCAGCGAACATACTGTATTGCCAGATTGACCCTGAAGAAAATTTTCAGAAGTATGGTATTATTGAACAATTCGGTGTTAAAAAATAAATAAAAGGGGCGGGCCTTCTAAACTCTATAGGAGCACGCGTTCAACACGCCCATCTCTATAGACAGGTCCATGGTTCCGGTAAGTTTTAAAAACATTTTGCAATTGTTAGTAAATAAAGACGTAGCTATTCTGCTTGCTGACAATGATGGTTATGGGGCACCGACTTTTGTAGATTTGTTTGTTTAAAAAATATACTTGTATGTATATCAGGAGATAGATATTTGAACGTGAGCATAAAACTAAATAAATATTTGGGTGGAAATGTGTGCCACACAGTAATCTACAAACATTGGTTATAGGTGGCACTAAATCGATATATGCTACACCGACAAGTAATGAATATGCCATCAAACAAATTTGTGTGCTAATCAGAGCAAACCAGTATATGCCGCTGTTAACCAATGCAAATGACAGCAAACGTATTTGATCATAATGATTTTCTCTGAATGGCTCCGCATAAAAACAACTATTTACAAAGCGTTCATGACTTTTAAAGATTTCATAAGGAGGGAATGCGGAAAATCTGCCAAGCAACGACCGTGTGCTTCTATGCCGACAATTACCTACAAAAAAAAGTATGGAAGTCAGATTCGTTTTAAGCAGGTTATCACTAGCAACAGGCTCAGCTAGCCAGTATATCTGAGTAACTGCGTTTGTAAACAGGTTATCAAAATATTCATGTTTAGGAATAAACCTAAACACGGTTTTATAGAAGACGAAAGGATATTGATTATATACACGCCTTCTTCGGTTGGTTTGTTATTCGCTAGCTATCTGTTTAAAATGTCAATGGAATGCCAGTAATTATTCGTCTCAATGCAACTTATCGAATTAAACAAAGTAAACATAAATATGAAATAAACTTACATATGAAATAATTAAAGGTTATCAACATAGCTAAACCGAAAAACACCCTGTCGCAGACACTGGAACTAAATCAAATATGCTGGTCTAGAAGAATAAAAGCGAGTTAGACAACTAACTCCGAACCACTCTTGCAAAGTAAATTACATAACGCAGTCCGCGCTGTACAATTACTACGTTCTATATCTTGTTTAATTACTGTCAAATCATAAGTACCTCTACCGCGGCCACCAGCTTGCCCTCGAAGGTGAAGTCGATGAGGTCGGGCTTCAAACATAGCCCATAGTTGACGGGAGAGACGTCAGTGGGCAGCCGTACAAAAGGCCTCCTCTCGGGCATTTTGTTTAGATATTCGGGCTGCACCTCTTGCGGAAAATGTTCTGTGTATTACACTCTTGGTTTGATTATTATCGGCCCCCTGAAGATTAGAAAAATGTGCGTCGAAACTAAGGGTGAATTGTTTATTTTACAGATTACGACGGTCCAAGGCAAGCAAAATAAAACCAGAAATTTGGCCAGATAACTACTCGTCCTCCCCTATCAGTAGAGCCAGAAGTATACAACTACTAGAACGTGCGTGCGCAGCTATGATACGTCAACGCGCAAAAGCACATTGCTCAATGAATCCGTAGCTGAATCACGTGTTTTACTGTCTATCTGAGAAAAAACGGAAGTATTTTGCCTTTCTATCGCGAAATGAGTACTACTGTTATTAGTACTGGCCCAATGAAAAATCAATTATTTCTGAAGCTTCCGCCACACTAAGTTTAACAAAATATAATTTATTTTAAAACAGGTACAACCCCTCTTTTACCAGATGTGTTAATAATGTGAAATCATGGTGGCTGACGTAAAAATGTATAAATCATGGAATATTGAATGTACAATGTCGCTCTCATTTTGAAAGATGAAAACATGAAACCTGAACCACAGGAAGCCAGGGCAAATATTTATTTTGTAATTAAACAATATTTTATCCAAGCCAACTAATTTCCTTGCTCATTATACTCATTAAATCCCAAATATTGTATTGTAGGGACCGGAGGAAGCAGCCGCTTTGTTTTGACCAATCGCTGTGATTGCGCAAAGGCTCACGGGACCACTAATGTACGTGTTTGTTAATTATGATTTAATTGTTGTTTTGTTAATCCTGTGTTGGTTAATTGTCATGGTTGTGGTTTTAGTGATTGTGTGGTCCTGAAAGAGTGTAAATGTTAGGTGTGTGTCACGGTGAATTTGAGATGTGTATTGTATAATGAGGGTCTGTTGATTTTCTGTTTATTGTGTTGGTGTGGTGGTTATAAAATAGGTTGTTGGGAACGGAGATCTCGTCCTTAGCTTGCCACAGTATTATAAAATATTCAAAATTATAATCAAAGTCATGATTTTTAAAAACCCAAAGTAGACAATAAAATTGTGAATATTTGTATACCAAAATAATTTGTTAGTTTTAAAAGATGGAAATTTTACTGAACTCAGGCACTGAAGATTGGCGGTTCAGATCGCACTACAACTGGAACCGTCGGGACCTTGTGTTGGTGTCAGAAATGCACAATACAAGCCTGTGTCAGTCCATCTTGAGTGAAGAGATGGAAAATGAGAACGAGGATGCGCTGTAACTACTAGGGGGAGAGCAGTGTATAGCAATCCTTATACCTCACTACGAGAGGCCTATGCAGTAGCCTTTATGCCTTTTAGTCATGCAAGATATCAGGAGACCATGATTCAAATCTCAGGACCGGAACCACTGGGATGTTACAACATATATAGCGATAATAGCTATAACTACATGTATAGCTTCTAGCATTTTCCACAACAAAAGATAACAAATAACAAATGAACGCTATGGCTAATGTGCAATTGAGCTTCCACTCATTGTTGTCTGTTGGCTTTCAGACAACAATCAACAATAATAAAACTTCTGAACTTCAGTAATCTAGTAATCCACGCAGAACCAAATAGACTTGTCCGGGTTCTGGACAGATACCACTGGACTACACGCTGCAGAGGAGAATTACTTTCATATACTGGGTTGCTTAGTCAACAATGACTAAAACAAATCAGTGTCCTTTTGCACTTGGACCTAAGGGACCATCGAGATCCATCTCAATTCTTTTGAAAGGAATAGTGGACACAATGGTGCTTTTAGTATTGCCACAGGATTGTGTTTCTGGCATTCTGGGCACACCATAGACCACCGATGGATGTTATCTTTGATGCCAAGCCATTAAAAATTATGCAGACTTCTTCTCTCTCCAGATGCCCCGCCATTGGGCTACAGTAGGCGGCACTGAACACTATTTTCCGGTGGCTCTTGGGACCTATCCAGCAGACTACAAAGGTCTAACATTAATATGATTTTTCCTTAGTTTAAACATCTTTTAAACAACTTTCTCTCTCGTTATATTTTAAAAAGGCAACAAAAAATGAATCTCCAACTTATGCATTTTTTAAACATTATTTGTTTTAGTTTTATTTCTGTTGCACATTGTGCATGTTATGCCATCATATTTTATTTTCCTCTCTTTAGAGTACTATCACCTATTGGTGGGGGAATTACTGGTGGTTCATTTATTCAGAAGGACAAGCAAGCGAAAAATGTGCTCCCCTTGTCAAGACACATTAATTAATTTCAATCTGGGAAAACATTTGCTAACTATGGTAAATTAATAACTGTTAGTTAACGTTAGCTAGTTACAATCAGTATCAAACTAGAAGTTTACATCAAACAAGCTAATCAATCAACCATGCACTTTAGAGAGAACTATCAATTGTACGTTTTCTATCTGGAGCTACTATAGTGTTAAACCTCACACAACCAAAAAGAGGTAAATTGGTCAGATGAGACCTCAAGGGACCTTAATGTGCTGGAAATGGAGTTCTCAGGTATGGGGTAGGAGGGACTCAGTCACAGACCAAGGCAGGAGGAATCAGTTCAGGGCACAGACTGAGGAGGCAGCGATGAAGCTGTTGATGTCATCTCGCATCGAGGGCCACCAGAACCATTGACGAATGAATGTGGCAAGTCAACTTGGAGGCAAGCCCCCACTGGAGAACCTGAGAACGCACAGTTCTGGGGACAAACAGAAGGCTAGTAGTGCAATTTTCCAGAGTAGTTTCAGGCTGTGGGGTGTCTGGACTGGGCTTCTCTGAGGTACCGTACTGGTGGAAGAGGGCATCAGGCTTGGTTTTCTTGGAGCCGGGTCACTAGGAAAGCACAAAATTGAATTGGGCAAAGAAAAGGGCCCAGTGGGCCTGGCGAGAATTGAGGCGTTAAGCCGTCTTAATATGTTCAGGGTTCTTGGGGTCAGTCCAGACCATAAATGGAACCTCTGTGCTTTCTAGCCAGTTTTTCCACTCCTCAAGGGTAAGTTTTACAGCATAGAGTTCACAGTTAACAATGTCATAATTCTGCCGGTGAGAAAAGAAACACAGAGGCACAGTTTGTCGAGCCACATCCACAATGAACTGCCGGGCAGGATCGGGAAGAGTCAGGATGGTTGCGGTATTGAACCAAGATCACAGAAGTCTTGAGTGGCTTAGTCTGTCCAATTGAACCTGGTTGTAGTCGAGGTGAGGTAGGAAGGAGCCATCTTTCTTGCCCACAAAAAAGAACCCGGCCCCAGTTGGAGAAGAGGAGGGCCAGATTATTCTGCTGGAGAAGACACACTGATGTGCTTGTTCAATCAATCAATCAATCAATCAATCAATTTATTTTTATAAAGCGCTTTTCACATGTCACAAAGATGCTTTACATACAGAGAAATACAATATGTCCCAGGCCTGACCCCCAAAAAGCATGCCAGTGGCAACAGTGGCAAGGAAAAACTCTCTAGAGTGGCAGGAAGAAACCTTGAGAAGAACTTAATGGGGGAGCCCATCCTCCACTGGCCGGCACTAGGAGCTGAATTAAACAATCTAATGTTTATATCGTTTGATGTTCTCCAGTTGAGGAGTTCCAAGATATTGTAATATCCAAAGGAGAGCATTGGGGGCCCAGATGGCTGGAGTCCAGTCTAATGGTCCACTGGTTGCTGTGGTGAAAGTGATGCAGTCCTGCAGGAT
>JAOVYW010007951.1:0-10477 GCA_025775045.1 Hiodon tergisus
CCCTGAATAATGCAGATATCCCGTGACTCTTTATAAGCACTCAGAAGTGTACTTGTCATCCTGGTACCTACATTGGTTCATTCAGTCCATATGTGCATTTCAGCTGTTGAGTTTAAAACACCAGGCACTTTTAAGTCACCCCCCACCAAGTGGCAGGTGTCACTACCACCACTCCATAAGATATCCGCCGCATTTTGAGTGATCAAAGAAAGCAGCCTCTTCTATTTCCTTTAACTCCCATCTGATAAGCTGGGGGTTTAGCTCCCATCTGATAAGCTGGGGGTTTAGCTCCCAACCTGATGGAAATCCTCAGGTATGGCTTTGAAGGCAGTGGCAGGGCCTGTGGTCGAAGCAGGAGATCCTTCTTTTTTCCACGCTGAGGCGAAGTTGAGACATGATTTCACTGGCCTCTTCGGGGAGCGCAGAGTAAAGACGGCAAGGGGAGCATGGGTGTGGCCACAGAGGGGTTTCAAGTGTCCCGCCAGAGTAGACAGGCTTCACCTGAAGAAGGTCCTGAGAAAGAATCCTACATATTCTAGGTATATATTTAAACTTGTTGGAGAAAACTAAAAATATAAATACCCTTCACATGTCTGAAAGCCTCCCAGCTTTATAAAGTTCACTGATCTCTTTGAGGGTGAGAATGGGATGAAATAATGAACTTGAGAAAGAGTTTGAGAGGTTTGCCATGCTGGTTTTGTTTCACATTGTGCTCTTTATTCTTTATTAGACAGCTTTTATGCTTATTGCACCGCATAAACAAACATTTGTTATGAGTCATTGAATTCTTCTGGAACGTCCAGACTTCACAGTTTGATTGCACATAAGTGTTGAGCATTTTTTATGGAGGCAGTGAAGGTTGCGAGGGGATCGCTGTTTACAGTAAATAATGGACTCAAACAGCATCCGAGAGATGACTAGAGCCTGCTGTGCTTCAGAAGACTGCCAACCTCAGAAAAGGTTTGAGTTGCTGAACAATTTCTGCTTGATTGGCTGATTTTAACTGATGGTGAAGCTTATCGTCACACTGTGATTCCTGTAAAATTTCAGCACACCTATGTAATTAAAAAAAATGCCCTGTAATGGTTATATAGTCATCTGTGGGATTCTTGTAAAGTTTGTGTTGCGGGGGGAGTGGGGGGTCGGGGGGGATAAAACGAAGCAAATAAACAACAGGCCTATCCATAGACTTAATTAAAACAGGGTAAATGCCTTGTAACATTCTCAATTATTTACGACAGGCCAAAATTAATTTTTCTTATTTTTTTGTTACCTCCCTCCTGCACTCATAACTCCTCCTCAGTACCTTGGGTGCTTGTACCAGCACAGAGAAGATATCTATAAAACAACATGACGGCCATGTTCCTCGGCAGAAGTGAAAGTAATCAAGCGACTGGTTTCAAGCAATAACAGAGTCTTATTTACTATCTGCAGGGGAAACGATCCACTTGCCTGTCTACAGCAGAGGTCTCAGACATCTGTGTAGGCCCATAAAAAATAAATTCTCCTTTGGTACTAATTTCTCCTGTGGCAGAATTCTGTATAGGAAACAATTCTGATCAAAGCAAAGGTTAGTGTCTTCTGCTTGAGACATACTAGGTCAAGTAATAGCTGGGCTGACAAATCCCCATACCAGGTAGATTGCGATGCTGGTGTTTTTTTTTCTCTCCTCTGTGTACCATTAGAAGCCAGAGTGAATATTCATTGTGACTCTTTTTCAATAAGGTGCCCACCACAAGTTAGCTGAATAAATCTATCATCAAGTGGATTTGAATGATGATTGACCAGCATTGAGGGTGAATGACTATTGCCGGACCCAGAACCATAACAAAGTCAAACAGACGCTCCCGTTTCATCGTGCCAGTAACACTACCTACCTCTTCTAGTTCATACGTTTGGCTGGGTGCGTACATTTGCGCTCCTGGGCCAGTGGCAGTTAACTGACAGATGAAAACATATGATGGCATATTGTTTGACACTTGTGCGGCAATTCTTTAAGATGTGCTGAATAAATGCCCTTCTGTTTTATCAACCTTCGCGGAGCAGTCAGGTCACATCAGCGGATGGAGTTCCTTCAGTGTCCGATTACTCCCCCGTGCGGATCCAAGAAGGGTCGGAGAGAATTCCAGCCAATGTACTGGATGTTTTCCACTGGCCTGTTCAGATGTTTTTAAACGCACCCAAATCCCCCTGCCACGCTGACACGGGCCAGTGCTCGTCAACAGGTCCCACTGAGCACCTGTTAACTGATCTGCTAATGCGGTTTCGCTGTACTCCTACCATAAGAGGAGAGACTTCTGGTCCGGGATCGGGCTGCGGCGCTATATCCTCTGCAACCAGGCCTGGTCTGCGCAGAAATCCCTGCCTCTTCCCGCCTCCCGACGCTGTGGGTTTGCATGAACCCAAGGCCTGGTCTGTGCAGAAATCCCCGCCTCTTTGCGCCTCCCGACGCTGTGGGTTTGCATGAACCCAAGGCCTGGTCTGTGCAGAAATCCCCGCCTCTTTGGGCCTCCCGATGCTGTGGGTTAGCACCGAGGCTTCCCGGTGACGGATGGAGTTATTTGTGGTCAGATTCCAGTGCTTGTTCTGGGACACTGCATCAGGTGAATGTTCCTTTCTGTGTACTCTGTTGGCACTAAATGAACACGCAGATTAGATGACAGAGGAGCAGGAGAACAGAGGGTGAGAGATGTCATCCTGTGATCACAGACAAAGAGATGATCAAAAGAGTGTTATTGCTTAGCACTGACAATCATAAGGATGGGCTCTGAGGTTAGTAAATATTGATTTGGATTTGTATTCATCTGCAAGTAGTGACCTTAAATATGTATGCACAGAATATGGTTATTGGGTATTATATTCCAGAATTCACTGACAGGGCCGCAATCAGGCATACAGGCTGTATAATCTTCAGTCTCTCCACATTTAGCAGCTTATTCGAAATTAAATCATCAGAAAGACAGGTCTGGATTTACGTGGTTAAATGCTGAAAATGGGCATTGGTAACAAAAGACCCTTAAACCCCCACAGAATTAGCCTGGAAACAGATGCACACTTTGTGTTGAGGAATGGGGTATCACCCCAAAGCTGGATGGCATTACAAGTGAGCAGAGGCTCCACTCTAATGACGAGAGAGCCCGTCTCGCAGCTAGCAATAGATCTCCAAGCAGATTGGGTTACAAGTGGAGCTCGTTAAGATGAGCAGTTGTCAACACCTGACAGCGTGTTGCCGCACATCATGTTCCTGGAATTCATCTGATATGTAAGCAATGTGACATATTTTTCAAGGCTCCAGATATTCTGGGGTGCATAAATGCCACAAGTTTGTCGGTTTGTACAGAAATCAAAGCCATAACAAAGCATTGGATAGCTTCTCCACATAGCGTGATAGTGAATGTGACGCTCCGGTCTGGTGGTCTGACAAAAAGCTGTACCGTGCTGTTGTTTCAGCATCCAGAACTTGCATATCTAATTTCAATTAAAGGGGGAAAAATTGACCCTGATGTTAGATAAGATTATCTTCATTTTGTGCATCTTGTTGTGCTTATGAATCACTGCCCTGTCTTATAATTATGTTGTATTTATGGAGTTTATTGACTTTCATATGCTGGGTTTTCAATTAGTCAGTATAGTCCTTTAAACTGTATACCTGGTACTCAAGCATTTTCACAGGTCTACAATGTATAGCAAGCCTATAGCAATTTTTGAGTGGTTTTGGAGGAAAACACTTTTGGTTGAAGTGGTTCTGAATAAATGAATGCATGTGAGTTAACTCAAGGAACAGCCCTGTTGCTGATGAGGAGAGAGTTCATGGGAATCGGAAACTGCTCACCCCGTGTATTTGCGGTGGTCTGATTCAGATTGTAATGTGTCGCTCTCTAAGTGATGGTGAATAAAGGATCAGTTGTTGTTTTTGAATCATTCTTGTATTTCCCGTTCGTGTTATTTGTTTATGACTTTGTTCCGTGCATGCCTTAATGGTATTGAACTATGATGTGATAGTTTAATACTGGAAATCCTGCATTTCACCAGACCTTAAGATACCTTCAGCTATGAATACCCACGAAATGTATTTAGGGTTCGGGCTATAAAAAAAGAGGGCCTGTGTGTCTAGCTGTGAGCAGCTGTGTGTGCTCCACCCCATTTATGAAGCAGTTAGTGGGAGCTGGGAGGTAAGGTGTGGGCTTTGCACACGTTGCACAACTCTTGCCATTAAATGCCAAAGTATGTCATTCATCCGGCCTTCATAACTGAAAATGTCACTCCAAAGATGTAACTGAAGAGGATCGGACACAAACACAAATTAATGTGATTTGGCTTGTTTTGTTTTCCACAGGTGTGCGCCTAGACAGAGTGCGTGGAGGCAGACAAAAGTACAAACGCCGGATAGACGCGGAGAACAGTCCTTACCTGAACCCGCAGCTGGCCCTGCCCCCCAAAAAACCATGTAAGGACATACTCCCCAACTCCCTGACGGTCCTGGTTAAATTCTTCTTCAGGAAGCTAGCACATTCACATGACCATTTTACTCCTCATGTTTGCTCATATACAATATACAGACCGTTATCTTTTTGGTCATTATATGGTCATTATATAGAATACAGCTAATTCAGTAGGACCTCCTCTCTTGCACCAGATGGAGAGAGAAAGTGGAAGCTTCTTTAATTCTTACACCAACTGCTCTACAAACACAGAGTTGGGATATACTTGTCTGCTGTTTTTTTATTATGATGATTGGTAGCATGTACTGTACACTACCATGCAAAAGTATGGGGTCACTTAGAAATGTCCTTGTTTTCCGAAAGAAAAGCTATTTTATTGTCCGTTAAATTAACATCAATTGATCAGAAATATAGTGTAGACGTTGTTAATATTGTAAATGACTATTGTAGCTGGAAACGGCTGATTTTTAATGGAATATCTACATAGGCGTACTGAGGCCCATTATCAGCAACCATCAGTCCTGTGTTCCAATGGCACGTTGTGTTTGCTAATCCAAGTTTATCATTTTAAAAGGCTAATTGATCATTAGAAAACCCTTTTGCAATTATGTTAGCACAGCTGAAAACTGTTGTGCTGATTAAAGAAGCAATAAAAGTGGCGTTCTTTAGACTAGTTGAGTATCTGGAGCATCTGCAATTGTGGGTTTGATTACAGGCTCAAAATGGCCAGAAACAAATAACTTTCTTCTGAAACTCATCAGTCTATTCTTGTTCTGAGAAATTCAAGCTATTCCATGTGAGAAATTGCCAACAAACTGAAGTTCTGGTACTACACTGTGTACTACTCCCTTCACAGAACAGCGCAAACTGTCTCTAACCAGAATAGAAAGAGGAGTGGGAGGCCCCGGTGCACAACAGAGCAAGAGGACAAATATATTTGAGTGTCTAGTTTGAGAAACAGACGGCTCACAGGTCCTCAACTGGCTGCTTCATTAAATAGTACCCACAAAACACCAGTCTCAACGTCTCTGGCCTTCTAGGCAGAATTGAAATGAAATAGACATATCTCAGACTGGCCAATAAAAAGAAAAGATTAAGATGGGCAAAAGAACAAACAATGGATAGAGGAAGATTGGAAAAAAGTGTTATCGACAGACAAAGTGTGTGGTGAAGTGGTGTTCGGATCTCGAAGAAGAACATTCGTGAGACACAAATTAAAAGATGCTGGAGGAGTGCCTGATGCCATCTGTCAAGCAGGGTGGAGGCAATGTGATGGTCTGGGGTGCTTTGGTGGCAGTAAAGTGGGAAATTTGTACAGGGTAGAAGGGATCTTGAAGAGGGAAGGATATTACTCCATTTTGAAATGCCATACCATATCCTGTGTAATTCTTACGTTTGTTCACAAAACTTCATGGCCTTGCTGAAGAAGTACCAAAACACAAAGGAAATGACTCATTCAGCCACATTGATTCTTAATGGGGGAAATTAAGAATTAAGTGAGGTTTAAACAGAGACGGCACTCACTGGTCTCGTCCCTGGAGTGGGGCGTCTGCCCTACCAGTCCCACTCCACTGCCTCTCCTCTCTGCCCTCTCTTTGTCTGGGATACAGGGACATCCCTGAAGTTAATGCTTTTTAATTTACTAATCGGCCTTCGCTTCACACCCGCTGCAATGCCGGGATCACCCACATACACTCAGACAAAGACATTTAATTTAGTTCCGTTGTCTAAGTTGTGTTTGCAACCCTTTTGCAACCCTTTCGCAACCCTTTTCATTAAAGGCATCACCCACAGACATAGACATTTTATTTAGCCGTGTCGTCTAAGTTGTGTTCGCAACCCTTTCTCAACCCTTTTTATTAAAAATGTATTCTGTTTCTGAATGTTTGCTGGTACGCTGTGGTGGTCTTTGAGTAATATTTCTTAATTTGGATTGAAGAAGTTGTAGAGAGTAAGAATACAGTTACAATGAAATTATCTGCAAAATGATCTGAGATTATTTACCTGTAATGCATGCATGTCAAAAATCTAATTGCCATGGAGATCAACAATTAAAGCTCTCCTGAAAAGATTTTCCTTTTGAAAATAATCATACCACAGGCTTATTTCACTCTGTCAAGTGTTTTAATTCATGTTGTTCAGATTCTGACTAAATATCTAGCTTTTTTCTACATCTTTTTTCTCACTTTGTCACCCCTGACCACCGACAGTGTTGTTTAAATGTTATTTCAGGCGGGCGTGAATTGAATCTGACACCAGCTGTATGAATTGATTTTCTTTTTCTGTTTTCTCCTTGGTGTTCAAACACAGTCCCATTTGGCTGCCTTGCAGATAACAAGGTTGTGTCCCACTTGCTGGTGGCGGAGCCAGAGAAGATCTATGCCATGCCCGACCCCACTGTCCCAGACAGCGACATAAAGGCACTCACCACACTCTGTGACCTGGCCGACCGGGAGCTGGTGGTTAACATTGGATGGGCCAAGCACATCCCAGGTAGGGACTTCCCCAAATGCTGAATCCAGGGTTGAGATGAAATAATGATCAGATCAATCAGAAGTCAGTCATTGTTACATTCCTTGTTTGTCCCTTGGTAACAGATTTAAAAAGACTTGTGTTGGTCATGGGTTGTTGCCAGCCTAATGCTCATCTGATACCGAAAGGCTCCTATGACCCTTGTTTGATACCAAAAGGTTCCTATGACCCTCATCTGATACCCAAAGGCCCTCCTCTCAAGGAAAAATAAACCTCACAGAGTATAGTTACCTTTTAGCTGAAACAAGTGTTTTCTTGATGTAGCCCCTACGTCGCTTAAAGAGGTGACAGTCTGTCAGACACCCACATATTAGATCAAGTCAATAGGTCTTCAGTGTAGTGGAAACCCTTTGTGAAAGAGTGCAGCTGGCAATTTTGAGAGCCTACCTTTTAGATCACTCCTACCAAAGGAGCTGTCACATTATAAACTAATTTAAACATCACTCAGTATTACCAAAGTTGCCTTCTCAGGGAAGCACTGGCTATTGAAGTAATGCTTGGCTGAATAGAGTTACATAAAATCTTCAATTTTTTACTACGATTTTCTTTAATTTTTTATGCATGTATCGGTCTTTTCCCCACTTTATGTGACTAAGCAAGGAGGATAAACTGCGGGAGCCAACATCGCCTCTAATCCAAACCATATTTAAGTGGCATTAGTTAAATGTAAAATCATTTACCCTGCATAATGTGGATTACACCCAGGGATCTTATTCACAAGATTAAGCGATTCTGGTTTGTAACGTTATTATGAAATTAAGGGAAATAAAGCAAACAAAATTAAAGTAGTAGAAAAAATATTTGGGGGGGGACTAATATTGCATAACCAGCTGTCCTGTGTTTGGGTAGTCAGAGTGGAGGTGCACACAGGCAGACTGTCCTGTGTTTGAGACATGTGTAGTCAGAGCAGAGGTACACATATGCAGGCTGTCCTGTGTTTGAGACATGTGTAGTCGGAGAGCGGAGATGCACACTCAGGCTGTCCTGTGATTGTGTAGTCAGAGCGGAGGTGCACACTGGCAGGCTGTTCTGTGTTTCAAACATGTGTAGTCAGAGTAGAGGTACACTCAGGCTATCCTGTGTTTGAGACGTGTAATCAGAGCAGAGGTGCACACAGGCAGGCTGTCCTGTGTTTCAGACAGGTGTAGTCAGAACAGAGGTACACATATGCATGCTGTCCTGTGTTTGTGTAATCAGAGCAGAGGTGCACACAGGCAGGCTGTCCTGTGTTTCCAAAGTTTGTAGTAAGAGGTGAGGTGCCACAGGCAGGCTGTCCTGTGTTTGTGTAATCAGAGCGGGGATGAACACAGGCAGGCTGTCCTGTGTTTCAGACATGTGTAGTCAGAGCGGAGATAAACACAGGCAGGCTGTCCTGTGTTTCAGACATGTGTAGTCAGAGCGGAGATGAACACAGGCAGGCTGTCCTGTGTTTGTGTAATCAGAGCAGAGGTGTACACAGGCAGGCTGTCCTGTGTTTCCGAAGTTTGTAGTAAGAGGTGAGGTGCCACAGGCAGGCTGTCCTGTGTTTGTGTAATCAGAGCGGGGATGAACACAGGCAGGCTGTCCTGTGTTTCAGACAGGTGTAGTCAGAGCGGAAATGAACACAGGCAGGCTGTCCTGTGTTTCAGACATGTGTAGTCAGAGCGGAAATGAACACAGGCAGGCTGTCCTGTGTTTCAGACATGTGTAGTCAGTGCGGAGATGAACACAGGCGGGCTGTCCTGTGTTTGTGTAATCAGAGCAGAGGTGCACACAGACAGGCTGTCCTGTGTTTGTGTAATCAGAGTAGAGGTGCAGACTGGCAGGCTGTCCTGCCGGCTGGAAAAAATCCTTTTCCCTCCTACAGTTCAGTCACTTTTCCTTTGTTTAGAAAACAGAACTCACTAACGTGAATGTGCCACGGTTCTGACTCGCGCCGCTCATCTGGGATTTCTCTCTGGGCCAGGCGCTGGGCAGGACCGCGATAGGGGGAACGGAGAGCAGCCGGCTTTCAAAGGGGGGCTAAGACGATTGTCCGCTCGGCGTTGATGCGCTCAGCGCCGTCAGATCAGAATATTCGCCTGGAACCTTGTTAACAGAAAGCTGCTGCTTATCCTGACCGCACAGCGGCAAACTGCCTCATCTCCGCTTGATTGAGGTGTCATCCGTCTTGGCCCACCAGTCTGTATACAGGATTAGTCAACCTAGATAGAAGGGGCGAATTAGAATGAAAGGAAATCGTGCCATCAGAGAACAGACTATGTTTTGTTTCCACTGGGCGCATCAGTGAAGGGAGAAGTAACATTTTATTCTCAGCCCGGTCTCACTGGAAAGATAGTGGGCTTATTAAAAGCAGGGATCTGTTTTGCTTTTGATTCTGCAAAAGCTCATCAGCTGAAGAAAAACCCATGTCTGAAGGAAACCTTCTTCAGAGAAAGCCATTTGCTCTGAGGCAGTCTATGTTCAGTTTTTCTCTGACTGTATTTTGACAACACTTCTGACATCCAGCAGC
The DNA here is from genome assembly GCA_025775045.1 of Hiodon tergisus. NCBI lineage: Eukaryota > Metazoa > Chordata > Actinopteri > Hiodontiformes > Hiodontidae > Hiodon > Hiodon tergisus. The sequence continues at coordinate 9,466 of JAOVYW010007951.1, forward strand.
GCATACGGAAGTCCAGTGCATTGTAGAACGAGCGATATGACTCTTTTCTTATTTTAGGCAGGCCTTTTCCTGAGTTAGAACGGTGTTGTTTTCTCATGTTATCCTCACGGTTCAAATGTTGGCTGTAAGTTTTTGTGCTTTAATAAGTGCGTGATTTATGGCAGACTTCATTTTTCTTTTCTTTTGGATGTTTCTCCCAAAATTCACTCTATTCTGGGAGTCTAGAGCTCTCATTACACCCTCTCTACTGCACCAACCAATCTATAAATGAAAGATCATTTTTGCCTAAATCTGAGCCCCTTTGTTTGACAAATATGGTAAGATAATGTTAAATAAAACAATGTAACTGTAATGTAATTTTTTGTATGTAATTATAAGTAATTAGGGCTGCATAGGGGCCTCAGGGTCCTGAGTTCAAATCCGTCTGGAGTCACTGTCCTGAAACTGCAAAATCTCCTCTGATTCATGTGGCGATCAACTCTTTTGGTGGAGTGGGGATTAGGTGGAGTGGAGAGTAAAGTGGGGTGGCGAAATGGGTGGATTGGAGAGTCATGTGGAGTGGAGAGTCAGGTGGAGTGGCAAATTAGGTGGATTGGAGAGTTAGGTGGAATGGCGAAATGGGTGGGTTGGAGAGTTAGGTGGAGTGGCGAAATGGGTGGGTTGGAGAGTTAGGTGGAGTGGGGAATTGAGGGGGTGGAAAGAGTTGGGTGGAGTGGCGACTTAGAAACTGGCCCTGCGGTTGTGAGTGTGTGGTAATGCCTGTGTGTCCTGTCCTATGATTGGGTGTACTCTGCTTTACAGATTAAAGCAGGGCTGTAATACGTTTATACACTTTGCAATCCGTTTATTTAGAAAGTAAATGTTATACTTGCATTGTGGCAGTTATACGTTCATGGTTCACCTCACCACCCACTTCGTATCCCCTCTTCTCGCTCGTGCGCTCTCTCTCTCTCTCTCTCTCTCTCTCTCTCTCTCTCTCTCTCTCTCTCTCTCTCTCTCTCTCTCTCTCTCT
>JAOVYW010007954.1:0-10476 GCA_025775045.1 Hiodon tergisus
AAATTTCAGACGATTGCACTGTTTTTAAAGCGCCATATAGGGCGTTTTTTCTTGGTCCAGTTTTCACCCATTGTCCTGTTAATTTAAGAACAAAAAGAAAACCGTGACGTTCAGATACAGCACGGATTTACACTAAATTTACGGTGCGGTGGAGTGTGATGGGGGACGGGATTGGGGGCCAATTGATAATACACGCACCCGGGCCTGTAGAGATTAGCTTCCGCCACTTATTGCAGTATCATTGTATTTTAGAAATAAAATAGAAAACGTTTGTTGTGGGTTTAAATAATAAAATGCAACTTCCGCGGCAATAGAAATGTTTATTTTTTTAATAACCTCTAATTTTCCGAGGCCTGACTTACAAATCGCGGCTAAATGAGACGTGTATTTCCAACCAGGCATTAAAACAGACACCCCATTTCCGGAAAGTGGTCCTATTAGCGTCTTAGCGTTGCGTAGGAACTATCATCTGGTTCAATGCTGGGAACAAAATCTCTTGAAATAGCAAACGGTTGATTGCGAACTATATAACCAATTAAGTGCTACGTTTTTTGTAACAGCAGACTTTTTTTTCTGTTGTTATTGGGTTAATTTGGGACCAATAACAATTTCTAGGAACGGCGTTGCATACAGTAGTCAGCCTCCACTTTCCTTCACGAACAGTTTATTAATCGAGCTATATTAAGACTGATATTTTATGAGAATTGCTTAACTTTACACATGGCGCATTAGACGGTGTGTACACTGTCGGTTTTTAGTTTAAGCTCAAAATTATTGGTTGAAATATAGTTTCATGTTTAGCTGATAACTGACATATAGTAACGAACATGCCGAATTAGCAGTTTAGCTGGCTAGCTGTCCTAAGTAGCAATACAGTAATCGCATCAGAGTCGTAAAGCAGAGCCAGCACTTGTGGCAGGCTATTCCTTGATTCTACAAGAGAGCGATGGCTGTGGACGGGGAAAGCGTACATGAGTTCGATCAGGAGAAATATGACGCAGACGAGCAGGTCAAGATAATTTGTCTTGGCGATAGTGCAGTTGGAAAATCCAAGTAAGTACAGGTGGACCTACAGGCGAAGTATTCTTAGCGAAATGTTTATTGTTTTGGTTTTGTTTAAAGATTTGTAATGTTATTTACCTCTGGTTGGTTGCAAATTATAAATACAAAGCACCTTTAGCTACAAGGTAGATAAATGTAACCTATGTTTGCTGTCCTCAACCAATCTAAGAGCCAGAGATTGTATTTGTGTTAGAACTTCTAAAATAACTAACAGAATGCAATGCTTCAAATCATTCACTTGTGTTTACTAATTAACTAATTTTAATCGTATCTGTCTTTTAGGTTAATGGAAAGATTCCTAATGGATGGATAGTATCCTTTCCGGTGTGTGTGTGTACACATATCCTTTTACTCAGTCTTTTCGTTGGTGGAGACGCAATTTGACTTTACAGTATCAAAATATAATACTCGTGAATACCACCCATTGTTGCTTTGGCAAGATGGAGAAATACATGATAAACAAACAGACAGCTTTAACGTCACAAATGTATCCCAGGATTATTTGAAAGACACGTATAGCTAGTTTAAATCCGTGTCTGAGATATGTAATCCTTAACATATTCCTCAGTCGACCCCAGCAGCTTTCCACTTATGCGCTGACTCTCTATAAGTATACAACCACAATTGATGGAAAAGCGGTGTTGGTAGGTACGTTTGTGTCAGTAAGAGCCTGCACTGTTTACACGCATTCCATATTTATGCCTAGTGTCAAGGTGGTGCGGTGCACTATAAAATAAATGAATTCGGTAATACGTTTTATTCCGTTCTTTGTAGAAAACGCCATTTGAACACACAGCTCATTCGACAGTGTGTCGGCTCTCCTCTGAGTGTGTCCCTGTCTTTCAGACTTCTGGGATACAGCTGGGCAGGAGCGATTTCGGAGCATGCATCCCTCATATTATCACAAGGCCCATGCGTGCATAATGGTGAGAGGCCACAATGCTGATCACCAGTGCATAGTGGAACCTGAGCCGGTCTCTTTTGGCCGCTTTCCCAAGTCACCGGATCATCCTGTCAGACATTTTTGGTTTTTCGGTGATGCTGCATACACTTCCCTGTGTATTTCTGGGCACCTCCTGGAAAGATTACGTTCGTGGATTTTGTATTTGTGTTTAATATTCAACACTATCTGTGTCTGTTACAGTGGGAATAATATACTTCATCGGAATAAGTCTCAGTCCTTTAATATATTACTCAACCAATTCCTTTACATGGCTTAGAAGTTTTCTGTTTTTCATGCAGTAATAATTCAAAATGTAATTTTTATTGCTATCATACAAAAAGTAGGTAGGTTGAGGGTATTTTCGTTTTTTCTAGTAAAAAGTAAAAATGTAAACTAATTGTATACATTTACTTTTCACAGCATAAATTGAACTTTGTGACGTTATTGCTCTTTTTGACATTGACAGTAATATGTTGAAGTAGTAATCAGTAATTCTTTTATATATGCTCCGCTGCTCGGTAGGTGTTTGATGTCCAGAGGAAGATTACGTATAAAAATCTCACAAACTGGTATAAAGAACTCAGGGAATATCGCCCAGAGATCCCCTGCATTGTCGTTGCAAACAAAATCGATGGTAAGTTTAAACTTTGAGCTGCAGTTTTCACTGTAGTCATTTCCCGGGGAAATGTCAGTGGGCAGAAGATCTTGTGGTACGTAATCGTGGGGAATAAGTAAACCAGGCTGATTTTGTGCAAATGGATGAAAAATGGTTCGATGTCCGACCAGGATGCCCTGAACTGATTTAAACCAAGTGTTACAAAACCCAGCAGCATCCAAACAGAACAAATATCACATGGACATGCATTCCCTGGAAATAAGTCGCCAGCAGAGATAAATGTCTGAACAGAAACAAAAGTTAATGTTATATTCTGCAACTTTTTTGTTCTAGCTGATATGACGGTTACCCAGAGAAATTTTAATTTCGCAAAGAAGCAAGGACTGCCACTTTACTATGTATCTGCTGCTGACGGGATCAATGTAGTCAAGGTGAGACCAGATTCGAAACTAACCGTCGCCTATCACATTGATGGAGTCAAATTCATTATAATTCTTATGTAGCATTCAGGAAAGTTTGGCTTTGTCGTAGAGATGGACGTCTTTAATGTGCTTGATAGAGCCATCGTCGAGTAACTGAAAAAACCTAATTTCATCTTTCTGACAGCTGTTTAAAGATTCAATAAAGCTTGCAATGTCCTACAAGCAGAATTCCAGCGATTTTATGGATGAGGTGATGCGAGAACTCGAGGTATGCATTTAAAAAATGTGTTTAAATGGCAATTTTTCACGTTAATATTGTTATCGTTATTATTCCCCATTGGAATATTCTTTTGAAATATTTCGGTATGATCTGTTCCCCAATTGTAGAATTTTGAACTGGAACAGAAGGAGCAGTCCTCAGATAAGGAGGAAGATATCCTGAAGGAGGAGGAATCCCTGTTGTCCTGACAACCTGGACATTCTCACCTGTACCGGAAGTTTTCCTAACCAAAAAAGGGAAAGTATCCCCGATTTCCTGCAGAGAACTCCATGCTGTGATGACCATTATGTTACTCTCGTTTCTCAGTTTGTTTAGTCTTGGGACGCTGGCTTTTCCCACTGCATTCTGGGTCTGTGTGCAATGGCATACATCATACATCCTGCCCAGTTGGGTTGCCATAGGCGTTGTTACTTCAATGTGCAGGAAAGCACAGTCCAGTGTTTTTAACTGTGGCAATCAAATCTACCTGTGTGTTTTTGTAACTTATTATATATAAGTGTGTAGATGTAATGGCTGCCGTTTCTGTATTGGCAGATTTATTATACCGGTAAAGTTGTTTTTAAGGAAATGTGAAAGAAATTCTGGAATAGGTTTTAAGACCTTGGTGTCTGTCCTAACACAAATACATATATATTAATTGAATTTTACATTCACACTGTACCTACTGATAATATTTTAAAACTAATGTAATTATCCACACATTACTGTGTGACAATGTAATTATGTCTGGATGAAACATAGGTCACAACTGAAGATGTGTGAACTACAATTCTTTGTTGTCACAAAACGACCCCCCCCCCTTGTAAAGTCACCGGTTCTGTCAGCGTTGCTTACCTTCAATACCGATTCTGTCGCCAATTTTAAGGACGGGACTAAACGAGCTCTGATGTGTCACCGTAGATGGGAGTGTAACGGGGTTTAGGCATTGTGTAACGGGGTTTAGGCATTGTGTAACGAGGTTTAGGCATTGTAATGGATCGTTTGTCTTTTTGGGGGGTTTTGCATGGTGACCAAGACCCCCCCACCACCACCATCTCCGGCAATTTACTGTGAAGAAAAACCATTTCGATGTATACTTTATTTTATCCTTTTTTAATGTAATGTATTTGGGGTGTGCACGGATGTTTTGTATTTCTGATGCGTTTTGTATTGTAGAGGTCGCGAGTGTAGTGGTCTTCCGTTTACATGGCCACTGCTGTTAAGCAATCTTTATTGTGACGAAACGGCAAATAAAGTCTATAACAATTCTGGTTTCTTTGATTCTTTAGCGTTGGTGCTGCCTTGTGTTAGAGATTCTGTGCGGCCTCGGTGTGTCACTGGATGCAAGTGCCACTTGACAGAATAAATCCAGGTTAGAACTGACAACAGCATGCTTCTGCAGTGAAACACAGTTTTCTGCTGTGTTGATGAGTGTAAATGTTATTGGTTTAGAGAAATGTATTAATCTGTGGATGTACAGAAAAGCATAAAAACATTTATGTTTCCATACTATATTTTTAATCTTTCATGTAATCTTTTAGTTTGATATTGAATGCCTGTAAGAAACAATTAAATAAAACTGACTCAAGCTGGATACATTAATACCAAACTTGTTATTAATGAATACAACGAATCAGGATAAACTGCTTTAACCTCAATACGGCCAACATGAGATCAACAATAGTTTATGTTTCCTGATTAATGAGAATCCCACCACTAAAAAGTGTGAGATTTTAGAAACGTTGGCCTCTAAATCAACTAACCCATTAAACAGTAGACACACCATTATATTTTAACTTAAGAAAAATATAACTTTTTATTTTAGATAGTGAGCTCATGAGCTCTCCTATAATTGGGTGAAACCTCTCAACTCTACGATACAACAATTATTTAAAAACTAAAATCTAATGTAATTTCACCCAGAAACTAACCCTAACTCCTCGGCCCCGAGTTCCACTCACACCAGTTAAAAACAACAAGTGGCTCCCGTGGGCGTGAGATCGCTAACACTGTACAATTGAGGAGTGGAAGAACATCACCTTCTCCGACGAATCCCGATCCCCTGTGGTGTCATGCCAGGCCAGAGTCCATGGAGTCGTCCTGTCTGCTGGCGATGGAGTCATAGTGTGGGCAACGCAGGTCCCTCGATACCCGTCGAATAACATCTGAACAACACAGCATATCTGAACATTGTTGCTAACCATAGTGCATGCCCTGGTGGTTACGCAACTGTAAAACCAAGGTTAAAATATCTAAATGAAGGCCAAATCAAAACTTTGACAACACGCTAATTGCATTCAATAAAATTATATCTACTAGCCTTTTCTTGTTTTGTTTTTTTAGGTATCTTATTTTCTTCTACTCGTAAAAAGAAAAAGCTGTTAAATACAGTTACGCTAAGTGCGATTAGCGGGTTGCCAAAGTTTTGTTTTGGACCCAGCAATATTTAATCCAATTAAGCTTCTGAAAAGGTTTAATAAATTAAAGGGCTAAGTCGGAAGGAAGATCTACAGGAACCTAATCCCCCATGTTTGGAACATCATTTCCATTTCCATTTCCATTTCCATTCAGATCGTTTGTATTAAGATATTATTATATTACACAAATAATATCAATATCGATGTTCCAAAACTGTCAATGAATAGATTTGCCTTGGGCAATGAGGGAATTCTGAACAACTTTAATTCCGGGGTCAGGTTTTGGCAAAAGAAGGTCCTGCTAGAAGATTGTTTTAGTTATAAATTTATTACATAATATAACAAACATAGATCTCTATGGTGTAAGTATCACAACAACAAGGTCTGAGGGCTGGACCCAAACCCCAAAATCATGTTGCTTTATTTTTTTACAAAAAAATTAATTAAATTAAATTTAAAAAAAAAGGTGAGATGCATGTTGTTTTAGAAAAGAGAATTGCTTAGTAAGGGTTATAGTGTCTGTGCCTGTTTCTTCAGAAGGGTGAGGCCAAACGGCAACATTAAAAATAAAAATAAATAAAACGGCTCTAAGGACGCATTCTACACAGGCAATCAGAGGGAAAGAAGACTGTTTGAGAGGCCCAACACTCATCTATTAATACATATAATAGTTGAAAGTTGTAAGGCTTTGTGAACCGGACGCCAAATACTTAAAACAATGCGTATTGCTTGATGAATCCAAATCTTGTGGCTACCCAGGGCAGAATTCATATGAAAACGTATATGTATTTCTGTGTAGTGTATCCTACACTAAATACATGTTTCATAATCATATAATCAAACTGTGGAAGGCATAGCCATAGAAAAAGGAAGTTATTTTTATCAAGATTTGCATTTCCACAGATTAATAATTTCTCTAAACCAATTAAATATACAGTTTATCTTTTTCATTTACTTCAATATGAGACTAGAAATCACAATACATTTTAAATATGTTAAATTCATTTAGTTTTGAACTGAATGTGATTGACAGTATTACATGGTGCACACATTACATGACAGTATAATTACACAGTAATAACAAAGGTTATGAAATACAATTATTCCTCATCCATAAAAATAAAATAAAAAATCAAGTCAAGTAATATGGGGCTCTTTATTTCTTCTTGTCAGCCTCGCTCTAGTCTCTGATCCTTTAAGACTTAGTGGGTTTTTAAAAAACTTTTAGGCCCCTTGTGGTTTGTCGTTTGTCTAATCATTTTTTTTAACCCACGGGTGTATCCCAAACTACTGACCTCTACGATTGTCCTGCTGCAAAAGCAACACATTAAAATAACCAATGCTCCAAGTCGTTATTAAATTGTTTTTGCAGGGGTGGGCAATCTGGGTTGGCGAGGCCCAGCGTTGGGGCATGTCTTCATTCTACCTCACCACTTACAGACTGGCATAGAGGATCTGGGGCAGCCCCTAAAGCATGCCGACACTGTGACCCTTGTGACCCCTGTGGAACAGGAACGCTCACCCCGGGCCTACGGGACTTCCAGACGACCAGATTTTTCCAAATTTCCAGTTGACGAGACGGCAGCAGAAAGCGTAACGGACAAGACCAAATGGCATGCACTGAGCTGTCTGTTAAAACCTGTTGATGAAAGGAACTGAAATACAAATCAAACGCATTATGTTTCTGAATACTGAAAACTGAAGGAATATATCTGTTTCACATGGACTTATTGCAGTAGATTCCAGAGAAATCTTTAATGTTTTTTTTTTTCTTCTTCTGGTACGTCACCAGCCCCCCACACTATTCTTATAAAAAATAGTCCCGTGTCCCGTTTAATTTACAGTAACGTCATTGCCTACCATTAAAAAAATCAATTTGGTGAAAGACTGCTATTTTCTTTCTGCAGTGCCTGACTGATTAATAAGGACAACCGGAAGGCTCTAAAGCCGTCTATCAGGAGAGTGGAATTCAGTGAAGGCTAGAGAGATACCGGACTCTAATCTAACAAAGAAAAACGCAAAGCTGGAAACTCCGACTCCATCATCTCAACTCACAGCGCGAGAAAATAACGACCTGGCTTTAAATACCAGCACTGTTCCAAGACCCGCTCTCTTTGTGCTTTGTTGTTTCAGAGTATGATCCACGCCGCGGACCCTACAGAACAAAAGTATGTGAACGACGTGTTTATTACTGTTGTTTCCAGACCTGTTTACAAAAGAGTCAAGATTTTTAGCAACAAAAAAACAAAACCCCGAGCCATAAACAACAGAAATGTCTGCTGAATGTGATCTATTTAAGACCCGGGTGGGGACCCAGTCACGCAGGGGGATTGAAGCAAGGTGAAATTTACTTTAGCATCTTAGACACCTTTAGGCAACGCTTAAAAATCTATAGTCAAAAGGAACTTAAGCTGAACTCAGTCCCAAAATATGAACAACAATGAAGGTGAAAAGCACACAGTACAGATCACTTATGCTCATGTGTATAAAGACAGGGTGTCCCAAGTGTGAATAAAAGTTTAACCCAAAATTTCATCTGGAATATCATTTCTAATACTATTTCAACACCTACTTCCGTCAGATTACCAGCCATTATCACCCATCAATATATGTAACTTTATGTCTGTTTTGAGCCTCCATATATATATATATATATATATAAAAAATACGATTTTACCATTTATCAGCAGTACTCAAGATTTCCAGGAGTGCTAGGTCAAACAGGTCATAAAATCACGCATTAAACGTTATATTTTTTTTAACCTGCATCTCACTATACAGCAGTTATCACCCCATGACATCTAAATCTGTAGGAATCTGTCGGAATCTGTCGGAATCACAAAGATTGAACAAAGTCGACTCAATAAAAGGGAGGGACACTGACACATACTTCCCATTTACATTAAAAACCAACAAGACTTTCAATGTTAAGTACTTTTCTTACCAGTTCTCAGGTAATCTCAATGTCAACTGGGACTGACTTTTTGACCTCAACCACTGTCGCTTCCCAAAATTAAACCTAGGAATGATTTGACTTGATTGATTTGATGATTCTGGAAAAATTGATATTAGGAGGATAATCAGCTCGCAATTGGGCCTAGTCAGTGTTAATACCTTTAATGCATTTTAATACCTTTTATCATTTTAAAGCATTATAATTACAGATGATGTCTCAATATTTTGGCTTCCAATAAAACAAATGCTAAATTTGGAAAGGGGTTTGGGGGTTAAGGGTGCTGAGGCCCAGGAATCCATGTCCACACACTTAAAGGGCCGAAATCAGACATGGAGATGTTGGACAAAAGGCTCTGGGAAATAAAACAATACAACAAAGGCACTGCCACTTCCTGCCACTTGCCTGACCCGAACCCGATCCCTTACCATAACCGTACCCAAACCGATCCCTAACCCGATCCCGTACCCTTACCCTCACCCGATCTCTAATCCGTGCCCTAACCCCTACCCCTAACCCCTACCCGATCCCTAAACCTACGACCATAGCGTTGGTCTGCGCGTTAAGCCCCTACTGGAGAAGACAGAGATGACAGGGAAAGAAAATGAGAGTGACTGAACTGGTCCTTCAACAGGGCTGAGATGTTTCTTACAAGTGGACAGTGGCTTTTAGATCTTTTTTGGATGGGTTTGCGTTAGCACCTTGTTTTGTGCAAATCATCCCCTATTTCATACATCGTAAGAATAATAAAATCTTCTCACCCTTTTCGACAGGTGGTAAGCTATGCATATATGCCAAACATTCATATATATATATCTCTATATATTTTGTTGTTTTAAAAATGTATATGAAACTATTATATTTACATCGCTTGTGAGCAATATAAAAAGCAATTTGTCCGTATTTACACGTTTGAGGAACTTTTTTTTTTTACTAAGACTGATTTTCATTTCATTTCAGATATTTCAAACTTAGCAAATGGATACAAAAGTATTTAACCTCTAAGCATTATATTTCACAAGCTACAAAACTCACCAATGAGGAAAACAATGCACAAAAAAAAATCCCAAATTAGTCAAACAACACGGGAATCAAACTTCTTATGGACACACTTTGTCCGTGTGATTACCCCTCAATAATAAAACGGTTACAATTGTAGATTTTGTATTGATTTGTTCCTTCAGTCACATTGTCCATGTCAGCTGACCACGTTCCCGTCTTCTTGACAACGGTCAGTCCCAGACCCGTTTATTGTGAAACTCGTTTCCCAGCGTACCCGTTTTTCGAGTGGTGCCCCCCTCTCCGTAGATACGGATCAGAACACGTGCTCGCGACTGACCGCTTCGGTGGGACGTCCGCCCCGTCCGTCATCCTGTTTTGCTACAGCTTGGCGTCGTGCACAGGTGGAACCACACTCCAGGGGGCTTCACCCAAACTCGCCGCAAAACACCCCCGAAGCGTGTTAAAAGGCAAGGAAAACAACTCTGTGGATTTGTTTTTTTGGTTGATGCAAAACAGGAAGCCAGGGAGGTGTTGGAGCGGGGTACGAAGGCAAGCGGATGCTGACCGAAACGCTAGGGGTTAGCTGGGAGGCTAAGGCCCTGTGGAACGCCCGCAAAACCCTTCAACTAGGAACAATGAAACGATGCGACTTCTTTCTTAGCTACAATGAAAAAATCACCATCGGGAAGATTAATTTTCAGCTGTGATTTTTATGTAACAACATATATAGGTTTAGTAAAATGGTAACAAAATTGTATAATTTATTTATTTATATATAGTTTTTTTTCTTTCAGATATATTT
>JAOVYW010007955.1:0-10473 GCA_025775045.1 Hiodon tergisus
ACATTTTCAAACCTCTGCCACTGTTTTGGCGCACCCACTGAATGCTGCATCAAAAGCTTTTCTACTTCCTCCCTGTCCATCTTTCTCATTTAGCCATTTACAATTTATTCACAATTGAGTTGCTTCAAAGAAGCTTTTATCCAAAGTGACTCCGAAGTCATCTATTGATACCGGGGGCCGACCTTCTAACTGTAGGCCTATTTCTGGTCTGCAGTGCCCCAGATATGAAAAACTGACTATTCTGATGACATGGTTGACCAGAAACACTCCTTTCGAAATTATCCCCTTTTCATTCGCTTTTAAATCACTTCAACAAAATATCAATATATTCTCAGCACTTATAAGCTAGGATTTTGATGGTCTTGACAAAGATTCCTGTATTTCTAGGAGCAATGCTTTTTACATTTTTACAAATAAAGACATTCGTGAAATAATTTCTTTTAAACAATGTCAATGAAATGGGAGACTTGTTTTCGTAACAGTTATTTTCACCTTTAAAAACAAATGTCATGCCGCCGTGTCCTCACAGGAAGTTCTGCAGGCTTGGAAAACAAAAGTAGTAAAATTCCTGATTACTGACACAGCCACCCTCTCCCCCCATCCATAGTTAATGAGCACATTCTACGTTTCTTTTGCATGCGGGCACAATATCAGTGTTTATCTCTACTGTTAATTTGTGAGAAACGCTGCTTTTCCCAGAAGTCAATTAACGGCTGGGAGGAAACGCGGCAAAAAGCAGCCACTCTCCGGCGAGTTCTGCGTTACCACAATAGCACAAAAGTGATAAAACGTTAATAACATGCGCGGCTCAAGGGCCGACGCTGGAGACATTAAATCAAACCACTTCCTTTGGCTTTTCTTCGCAAGCAGTTTGTAAAGCAAAGTGTTTCAAAATGGGGTGAATAAAACACAACAAAGTATGCCGTTTGGTTTACTGGGCGCCCCATTTCAACTCGAAGGAAGGACGCGTTTCGCACTGAGCTCCTCAGTGTATTTGCTTGAGGGTAAAATATGCTCCTCTCCATGGCTGAGGTGTCTAAATCTGGGCTGAGTGTAAATTAGATTGCGTTAAATTAAATTTAACTGAATCAAATTTGCATCCTGAACTGATTCTGAGCCCTCACTGTGACAGGGCTCTTTTCTTCTGCATCTCGCCAAAAAGCTGAGGCTCTTACCCAAAATACCCTCCCACTACCACACACACACACACACACACATATACGCACACACCAGCCGGGTCACTGGGGGAAAAGAGTATGTGATTCTACTGTCACAATGCGAAAAGACTGCCATCAGAGACGGAAAGTAAGGTTCTTCACACATCTACAGCGTTGGAAAGAAGAGCACCGCCTCGTTGCCATTTTTTTCTCAGAGCAGGCTAGCATGGAGGGGGACACTGCTCATACGCTCTGCCATAAAGCAGGGGAAGCCACTGTCCATGGTCCTGAAACCCTTTCAGAATGTGCGCATACAGTCTACCAGTATGAACAAGAGTGTGCGCATACATTCTACCAGTATATACAAGAGTGTGTGCAAACATTCCACCAGAATGTACAAGAGTGAGTGCAAACATTCCACCAGAATGTACAAGAGTGTGTGCAAACATTCCACCAGAATGTACAAGAGCGTGCATACATTCCACCAGGATGTACAACAGTGTGTCAACCCTGGGTGTGTCATTACTTGCAGGATCACAATAAAAAATACAATTAAAATAAAACACTCAAAGGAGACAGTATCTTAAAGAATCCATTGTTTCTTTAAACAGAATGTAAAGAAAGAACGAGACAAAAATAAAAAAAACGGCAGAAAGTTCGTTATCCAAAACAAGTTCTCATACAAAACACTAGCTTATCCAAGCACAATCCACTGGATCGGCTTTAACAAGCTCCAAGCTAACCTCCACGCTTTTCCCCTCGAGTAAAGGCCCAGACTCAACACGCAAGCGGCCTTTGATGCTGTGGCTGATTCACCATTGCCTCCAGCTGTACCACTTACACAGCTGAGGACCGTTGGTAATCAGGCTGGCCTGTCTTAAAGGGACAGACTACCACACACTCAAAGAGTGTTTGCATACAGTTCTACCGTTCACCAGAATGTACAATAGCCTGTGCATGCATTCCACCAGAAGGTTTATCCCCATGGCCTAGCAGTGAGCTAATGGGTTTTGGCATGTTAAACAGCCAGATCCTGTGTGTATATAATCACTCTGATAAATATATACATTAGCCCGACTGTAATGTTATCAGGTAGTTTGTTCTGGAGGAGATTAAAGCAACCATTAATCATCCAACGCGTTTTAGCATAATTACTGGCCTTGTGCTTCTAAAACAATTCAGCCCTTCTTATTTTACTATAAAGCAGTGGTGGCCAATACGGGGATCGCGATCCACTCGTAGATCATCATAATATTTTTGGCGGATTACCAATTTTTTTTTTTAAATAGCCATTTTTAACGATAAGAAAGCACTAATTGGAGGTTTTATTACATATACGTTGTTGTTGTTTTGTTAAAGTCTTTAAAAACGTGTTGGAGGTCAATTGGTCATCCCTGCTATAAAGGCTTCATTCTTAGTTTTTAAAAATCTTATTTTACTGTGTCCTTTTACCAAAAAATAACTACACTCACACAAATATTTACCTTGGTCCCGTCTCTGCGATTAAGGTTTTGAGTTTCGACCTTACGGTTGACACACCAAATATCAGCGTAGTCACAATGATCAGTCTTTAGCACATGCAGTGTGATTAGCCTGAACATCCTGAGTAAGGCAACCACATGTATTCCCTTTCACCAGTTCAACTCCCCCGCTGCCAGGTGAAACCACTAAGAAGGCCAGCCTACACAGCACCAATCCTGGGATTCCAATGGATCGAAGGCCAAAAGCACCTCTCAGTCCTGGTCCCCGGGACCCCGTTGGGTGTGCTGGGGTTTATGTTCCAGTCGGCTTAATTGATCGTTTACATTTTACAGACTATTTAATCGAACCCTGACTGGGCTGTGACATCCCTTGACAGTCACCAGTATAAGTCCTTTGTAAGAAAAGGACTTTTGATCTTGAACAATTTCTGAGTAGCACTGGATTAAGCAACCTGGACAAGGCTGCTCTGATAAAGAAGAATTGATTTGAGTTGGGATTCAAATCTGTAATGAAATCATGCTTGATTCGAGGCCTACTTGGAAAACATTCAAAATGTTACGACTTCCAAAAACCCACCGCATTCTGTGAGAGCCCAAGACAGTCCTATTCTACTCATATTTAATGAATGCAAACACCTGCTTCGCTCTCTCCGTTCCTCACAACCCCGTTGTGACGTAGCGCTGCGTTTAATTCATCACAGGCATTCTTAGGAAAGTTTATACGAACACATAGAGTTTGCCCTGATGCTGTAGCCGGAGGAAGCAACTTTAGCAGTAACCTTGACATATCCTGCAATACCCTGGGCTTCTCTGCCTGCCTGTGTCTAACATTAAGCCTTTTCAGGCCAAAATCAGGCCAATTCTCAACTGGATGCACTAAAAGGCAGCTGACATTACATGACCAAAGTGCGTGTCCGACAAAGCAGAGATTAGTTCAAGTGTCCAGGACCAGCCACATAAAAGCAAAACATGGCCCAATATCCAAGGGTTCCAAGTGGATCGCGAGTGCAAGGCTAGACTTTGTTTTCAGCAAAAGATTTAAAATGCAAATGACATTTTTGGCTGTCGTCCCTCGCAAGGTCACCTTGGCACTAGATTTATCTGGTTTTAAAAGCATTAAGAGCTCACAATCCGCATTCGCTGTGTATTAACCTGCAATTTGCTGATTTCTAACTGTGGACAGAAATGGCGCACAGCGCTGGTTTTTTTTTTGTTGTCACATTTAGTCTGCTTTAGATTATACTCACGGTAACATAAAAAAAGCTCAAAATCTAGACAGTCGAGGGTTGGTTAATGACATGATTGACTTAATCCAGGTAATTGTCTTTCAACCATGTGATCAGATGATCACAGTCCACAAACCACACCTGCAAACGGATAATACAAACTGGATAATGCATGATCTGAGCCATACTTTATGTAGTCACATAATGTATCACCCAGCATGATTATGAGTTTTATTGCTTCCTTAACGATACTTCCCCCGGGCCACGTCTCTCCCCTCCCCCGCCCCACTACCCCACAGCCATCTGTCAGCCAACACCTCTTCCAGCTCTCCCTCTTCGGACTCATCATGGTACCTTCCAATAGCTTTGTTACCCCCCCCCCCCCTTATAACATTTTGCACGGAGCTATAATGAGGCGGGATTAGTCACTTACAAACGAGTCCGTCAGCGCGGTGGGTTGAGTGAGTCACAGCGGCTTCCTGTAGGTCTGACACAGGTCTCACCTGCACATCAGTAGCTTAAATACAGCACGTCAAAAGCCCCTGCTGGGTCGATCCATGTTTACAAGTGAATGGGACAGGATTTCAACTTAAAGTTTTAAAATGCCATAAACTTTGATTTGATGAGGCTCATCACCTATTCTTGGCATCTAAAGCACAGCTCTGCCTTTCCGCTTATGTTTTGTTTGTTTAAAACAATCAAAATGGCCCTGAATTACCATAGAAAAATCGTCACTGCCAGGATATTTAAGCCGGAACAGAAAGAACCGATAGTTAATATAAACACAAAATGAAAATTAGTTAATTTCTTTAATTATTTATAGGAAATAGAGCTGTGAAACTGAAAAAAGAGACACCGCGATATGCCCATCTTCCGTTCTCTGTTGTAATGCCATTACATCATCACTTTGATCAGCACACTATCATGAGTGAAGATCCAGAAGCCAACAGAAACTCTGAGGCACCTGAAAACAAGCATCTGTCCAAACAGTCCTGCACAAGGCCGTTTT
Organism: Hiodon tergisus; assembly: GCA_025775045.1. Classification (NCBI taxonomy): domain Eukaryota; kingdom Metazoa; phylum Chordata; class Actinopteri; order Hiodontiformes; family Hiodontidae; genus Hiodon; species Hiodon tergisus. The sequence goes on from JAOVYW010007955.1 coordinate 4,874, forward strand.
CTCGAGGTCCGATCTGGAACGCAGGCCCGTGGCGGCTTCCACACCTCCCCATGCCTTGTTGGGCTGGGCCACTTCCTCTAACGTTAGCGTCACATTCATCAGTGATGGTAAACGCCAGCGGAGACCACCATGTCACCTGTCACTGAGCATCCACACCTCATATATCAGAGTGATGCTCCATTGTAGACTGAAAGAACTCCATCCTGTCACCCATGCATGCCAGGTTGTCAGTGTGAGCACCTTAGACAGCAAATAAAACAGGATTTCTGCATTTATTTGGAAACATGTATCAGACAAAACGCTGTACCTGGCTCCATATCTGCAGCTGTGCCACGTTCTCAGATGACCGCTCAAACAAACAAAGCCACGGGCCTAACAGCGCTACGTTTATAGATTCTGCATAAAAACACCTTGGAAAGCTTTAATACATGCATTAATCTGACATCCTAGAAGGAGAATGTTCTTGGAAACAAAAACATATGCTGGCCCGCCACCAGCCTGCCACACAGCGATTCATGTTAACATCACTATGTAGAATGCCAAAGAAACAGGGCCGGGCTGCTCTCGCAATGACTGCCAATTCACCTCTTGGTGCTTTGATATAGCGTCTAATATATTCAAATGAATGCCATTCTGTCTCATTTCATCTCTTGCACATCAACTGTTTTGTTTGCAGAATAAATAGCATATGGTTTTAAGCAACCTGGGGGAAATGCAGAAACTGTCAGCCAGAGAGAGATTGCATGCTGGGAGCCGGACAGATAGGAAAGAGTTGTTTGCCAATCTGGCATTCCAATGCAATAAAAACCTTCTTCTTTTTTCTTTTTTTTTAAACCGAGGGGTAAAATTAGTATGAAGGCAATACAAGCTCTGTCAATCAAGCCAGGATTCAATCCAGACATTATGGCAGTTATCTTTTTATCACTGACGAACAGATTTGAGCAAGAATAATTTACTCAGAAGCGACTTACACAGCAGTTTTTTTTTTCTTAATTTCAGCAACCGCTGAGCTTGTCACTTGCTGTATGGAAAGAAACAAGGTTAAACTTTGTTATTCAAAATTGAAAACAAATACCATTTTGGCTAGGCTTGAGTCTGAGCCTCAGTCCTGTGATTTGCACCCTCAGCAGAATGTCTGTGGTTCAACAATTAGCTTTGGAATACCGAGAGAATTTGGCTGAAAACTTGGACGGGGCGCCAATCCCAGAATCTGACTGAAACACAGTCCAAACTATCTCACTCTTCACAATCCGGGCTGGATCAACCAATGGTTCCTTTTTAGATTACGAAAAAGGAAGGAGTTTTATTGAAGGCTAAATCATCTGTGATTTGTAAAGAGGCTGAACAAAAACCGTATTGAACTGCAAATTCAATACACAGCCTACCAAGCCCCTGATTTTATCATCTAAAAACAGGGCTCTTTCACCAAACTCCTTTACGAAATCCATCAGCCCGGCGAGAAGGCCCCCCCTTTGTGTCAGTAAACTCGTTTTCCCTGAACTTTCTCTTATCTTTAAACATTGGCTCAAGCCTTCATTAATCATAACTTTTCATCAACATCTGTGCTTGACTTGACCTGCCCAGCTCTCCGGTAGCCGCCAGACTGTACTCTCTAGACAGACATTAAATAACATCCACGTTATAATATGTGTAATAATATATGATCTTAATTATAGAGGCCGAAGAAGGTCCCGGTGAAAGACTTGTGATACAGGCTGTAGCCCCCATTCACACTCAACACTATGTTTCCCAATGAACATCCCCAGACATATGCTACAAGAAAACTAAATGATTGTCATTTTGAAAACAAGGTGAGATTTTATCACGTGACCACTGCACTGCAAAGTCGAATTTTCTTCCCTCACATATATATTTAATGCAAATATATTTAATAACACAGCATAGCAAACCAAGGGCTGAGTTAAATGGTATTTTTTAACTCATTTAGCAAATTCTGTACATCAGTTTCTGTGCAAGAAAATATTTTTTAACCAGCAAATAATTATACCTTGCATATGTGAGCTCAAAGGCTAACTTTGGTACTTTCTGAATTAAAGCACAGCTGTATAAATAAATCAAAAGTCGATGCAATCCATCCTACCACGTGAACCGCTTAACGTTCTCATGAGGTCCCTGAGACGTAGCCGTAACATTGCTGGAACGTCATGTGTCACTTGGACAGGCTTCTGGAGACTGGGAGGAAGGGACAACGTAAATGCCACACGGGGCTTCATCTCAGTGGCTCTGCTCTGCCAAGCATGAAATTAAATCTGTCAGAATTTGAGGGCCCCGGTGTCACTCACCGTGGAGTCATCAGCAAAGGCCAGCCCTTGTGACGTGGCGTTTGCAAGGGCCCAACTTCCTTTTTGCTTCCTATCTTTTTAGTGCCTGGTGTTTTTAAGAATGCTCTCAGTTTCCCCTTCAAATTCGTTTAATTCTTCACTTTTTAAAAGTCTTTCCCACATAACCAGGGTGTTAATCCCAAAGAAGCACAGCACATTATATTTCATTTCCTGGATACAGTTTTGAAAACTAACTCACAGAAGCGTACGAGTCAGAGGTTTTCCTTAAAAATAAGGTGTGAGACAGGAACAGGACTGTTCTCTGAAATGGTCACACACACACACGCATATGTATACATGCCAACATGGACAAAACAGAACCCTAAACCAACTTTGAATGTCTTTGAATATAAGAAACCTGGAAAAAACATGATAGTATCCAGTATACCAGACACACATACTAACCACATGCTAGGCAGTCTCATACAGTATCACCATATGATTTTAGCACCATATGCGCTGAAATTAAAAGTGTGTAAATAAAATATACGCTGCAAGGCCAAAAGTATGTGGACACCTGCTCTGCGAACACCTCATTCCAAAATCATGGCCATTTTTATAGAGTAGGTCCCACCTTTGCAGCTATTACATCCACTACTCTTCTAGGAAGGTTTTCCACTGTATGTTGGTAGATTGCTGCAGGACTAATGTCATGCTGAAACAGGAAAGAGCCTTCCCCAAATTGTTACCACAAAGTTGGAAACACAAAATCATCTAGGGTACCATTCTATGCTTTAGCTTTAATATTTCCTCTCACTGGAACTAAGGGGCCTAGCCCGAACCATGAAAAACAGCCCCAGACCATTATTTCTCCTCCACCAAACTTTACAGTTGGTAGTATGCATTCAGGCAGATAGTGTTCTCCTGGCATCTGCTTCTCCAGCTGACGCTTGCACATGGCTTCCATGGCTGCCATGGAAACCCATTTCATGAAGCTCCCGACAAACAGTTCTTGCTGTTCTTGGTCATGCTGACCAAGCTTACAGCGGCAGTTTGGAATTCGGTAGTGAGTGTTGCAACCAAGGACAGACGGTTTTTTGCCCCGAGCCAGCACTTTGTGACTGAGCTGTTGTTGCTCCTAGACGTTTCCCCCTTCACAATAACAGCACTTACGGTTGACCAGGGCAGCTCTAGTAGGGCTGAAATTGGGTGACCTGACTTGTTGGAAAGTTTGCATTCTATGACGGTGCCATGTTGAAAGTCACTGAGCTCTTCAGAACAGACCATTCCAATGCCAATGTATGTCTACAGAGATTGCATGGCTGCATGCTTAATTTTATACACCTGTCCACAGTGGGTGAGGCTGAAATAGCCAAATCCACTAATTTGAAGTGCTTTTGGCCATGTAGCGTAAATTCCAAGGATGTAGTTTGTGTGACATTTTCGGCTGGTAACCCCTGAGGTTTTCCCTGCAAGAGCATTCCCCATGTGATGAACATTCATTCAGCCCTCACGCTTCCAATGAAGGTGGAAGGGGGGGGTCATTCCTCTCTTGCTCTGTCCCTCCAGGCGTGTGTCTGTCTGAGAGTAATGGAGCCAGCGGATTGCCTGCAAGGATCCGTTACAGATGCCTGGACTGTCAATGCTCGAGGACCGGAGAGGAACAGGGTGTGGCGCTAATAGAGCAGACCACAGCTGACTGTAAGCAGCCCTTATCAAAATCAGGTTACTTAGTCGTAGCATTCATACATCATCAATTTATGTTCCAGAATATTTAAGGAAGCAATTCAGATTAAGTACTGAAGCTACTACTAAGCTCATTCAGTTCTTTCGACTGCCTCAGGTAGATGACTGGTTTCGTTTCAGAATAACTTTCCAGTTTTCCAGTTTGGCACTGGGTTCTCTGGTTTTCTGGTTTTCTGATTCAGTCAGAAAAATCTGTTCAGTGTATTTGTAAAACTGCGCTATAATAAATGAATAATGTGACTGATTGATTGATTAAGTAGTGCATTCAAAGGCACAAAAACACAGCAGCTCCTTCTCAGATCTGATTTTGCCACCCACTGATTGCAGGTCTAATATCCATCCCACAAGCCTGAAACCAGACAAGCCTCGCACCGCTACGCCGGGCTGCCCTCCGCCGCAGCCTTGTAGCACAAAGGTAGAAAACCCATTAATTTTTTTACACAAAATTACATTGAGGGAGACAAGGAAACTGGGGTCGGGCTTCAGCGATAACAGCAGTGGGAGAGAGCGACGATGTCCCTATAGCATCTATATTAAAAACAAAGTGAGAATCATGATCGCCACCTGCTTCAGTTGGTTTAACTGTGCTGGCAAGGTTTCAAGGCAAGCTACCGGATTATCAGAATCTTTCCACGGCACAAGCACAACCTGTGCCCAGCAGTGAGAAAATGTGGTTGGAAGTTGAGCAAACTTTACACATCAGTTGTACTGGGAGCCTAATTGGTGCATGGGTCCAGCGCAAGGATTGCAGACGATATGCCAATTTATAAGGCATTTGTTTTCCAAAGACGAGCATGTGTGCAGATTTTGCCTTTAAATAAATTCAACAAAAGCTAAAGCTAACAGCCATATCCGTTTCGTATTAGGATTTACCCGCATTGCAAACCAGATTCCAGACCAGTAGTAGCTGGAGACCAGTATTCCTATGGATGTCACCAAGTGGAAAACGGGCTCGAAAAATGCCCTCCTAGCAAGACACCAAAATACAGAGAACAATGACATTCTTCCCCTGGAGCAACCTGCTGCAAAGCAAAACGAAAAAGCTTAATCAGTCAGAGACCGTTGCTTATTCTAAAACAGTCAACAGCGTAGAAAAGAAGACACCCAATTCTCGGAGGAGACTGGTAGGGAGCCAAAACACATTGCCATGGCAAGGAACGATCAGCACTGCAAAAAAAAGGGGGGAAAAAACTAAAACGATCAATGTGATAATGTAGGGACCCAAGTAAAAAAAACACAAAAATGTTATTTATAATAATGATTACCTCGTCAAAATGGATGAAATATGCTCAACGTTGGCTACACTGGCTCATAATGTGTCTTTTGACCCAAATAATGTCAAAACAGCAAACAGGAAGTTCGCTTGCTACAACTAGCTCTTGCCACTCCTCAGCCTCTCTGCTAAGCCTGTTCCTCACAAACCCTTCCTGTAACACCAAAGAGAGCGTAAGAGACATTAAAGGGGAGTAAAACCCGCAACAACAAAAACAGCGGGGGGGGGGGGGGGGGCTAGCTCAACAGCTAGAAAAGGCGACTCCGCTGTTCCGCTGCTCAACCACACACTGTCCTTGA
>JAOVYW010007956.1:0-10473 GCA_025775045.1 Hiodon tergisus
CCGCAGGGCAGGGCAAGGAATCCAATTAAATTAAAGCAAATTAAAGCAAGAGAAATACTTCTGCGATGAACTGTACTAATAAAGTCTACTATACTGGAAGGTCAGTAGGCTTCTGCCATGGAGTCTGGAGACGGAGAAACTCTTTCCATCAACATGGTCCTTAGACGTCGATGCGGTCTTCCCTTTCTGTTTTTATATAGATATGTTGGCTGTAGGGTAAAAACTGGCCTGACCTTTAGCCAGCCAGCATTTATTTATTGGTCCAAAATAAAAACAAGAATTTAAAAAGTACAGTCAGTTTTTGGCTGTGATTAAGTAATAAAATAGTTCTGTATTTGAGCAAGAAAATTAGTCACTGGCATGTATAAAATAATTTATTATTTTCTTTTTTTAATTAAACAAATGGAATAAATATTCACTTTTCTCTCTTTTTGAACACTTTGCCCGTTGTCTAAATCATCAGTGTTGGTTCTGTTCTTGCCTCGTTTGATCTAGTCTGATGATGTCAGTCGCACAGAATCCCCGCCAAGTGAACACAAAGATGTCCCTCAGTACCTTCTTCCCCTTTCCCCAGGTCGGGATCGCAGCGCGTGCGAACGGGCGTCTGGGGTGTGTGACCCTGCCTGTGTGCGTCAGCAGGTATACGCTGGGTCTGACTGGCGGTGTGGAATGTCACAGTTTTCCCTCTCCTCAACCTCCCCCCCTCCTGACCTCCTGCTCTCACCTGTCTTCTGGCTTTCCAGTGTGCTCTGCGAGTCTGCCATGCCCCATGCACAGGCCAGACGCTGGGCCGCTTCGGCCTTTCCGCTGCCACGAGCCAACCTCCACCTCTCCTTCCGTTTTCCTGCTTCTGTCTGCAGCCTTCTGAGCTGAGGACCCACCTGCTTCAGCAGCTGATGTCTGCCAGTTGAAGCCACCCCCCCCAGGTCGTCGTATCCCTCCGAACCGCGCAGAGCTCCAGGACCAACGGCCTGGAGGTGGTTAATCTGATTGGAGTCCCTGTCGAGGGGGGGGTTAGCACGTGACTATCGACAGCATTGCACCTCATCGCTCAGGCGGCAGTGACCCCTAGCCACAACCTGCTCCCTCTCCACCAGTGGAGGCGAACGAAACAGAAGTGCATTAATCTAACAAGAAAGGAAAGGAGACCATTATTACAGAGGGTCCCGAAATAGAGCTCTTTTATTATACGCTGGTCCGGTGGTGGCGGTGAGGAAATTACAGAGAGAGCTTCTCGCACATAAAAAGGTTGCGATGCCGAAACCAGGAACCTCAATAAAGGCTGGATCAGAAAATCCATCCTTTTTTTTCCCCCTCTTTTCCACTTTTTTCGTTCATTTTTTCTCTCTTTGCGTTTTGTTTAATGTCAATATGCTGCAGGGCTCGTTCGGGGGCTGGCTTCTCAGCCCTGCGGCGGGAGAATGCTTTGCCCAGTGAAAACCTGGGACACTGCTCCTGGTGAGACGGAGAGATGGTTTGAGAGAAACGGATGCGATTAAAAGGTGCGAGTTTCGGAATTTGGGAATTTCACACGCTGGAATTTCGTGTCGTCGCCCGTGAAAAAGGAGCCAACAGAAAGCCTGGCCGGGCTAGCGGTCGGCTCTCCTTTGAGAGAGTTCCTCGCACTGGCCTATTCCTCCAGACTCGGCAAATTCAACAGGTTTGCGACGGGATGCCCCAGAAATCATTTAAATCAAAATATATGAGCTCGGAAATTTCACAGCAGCACGTCAGCGGAACATGACAGGTTCCCGAAAAGCGAGAGAAGGTGGGGGAGGCCGAGGTGGAGGCAGACGGGCGACGTGGAGGATTTGACGGGACACAGGAAGTGCCCGCTTAGGGCATGATGGCGCCCCCTCTCTCTCTCTCCGTGCTGTGAAGTGTGGTAATTACCGCAGTAATAAAGCCTCGCGGTTGTCTCTGTGGTGTGATTATAGATCCTTGGTACCCGGGGCGAAATGAGGGGTTGGGGACAGGATTTGGGGACAGTGATTTTTGGGTGTTGCTGGATTTTAATTTTTTACGAGAAGTCCTGTTGTTGTTTTCATGCCGTTGCCGTGACGGAGGAGTAAACAGCGCGTGCAGAAGGTTCTGGTTTCCCTCCTGTCTGGACCGTCGGGAAATTGTGGCATCCGGCACGTTCTGGGGTGCGGTCGTGGCACGGCCAGACGTCCTCTCACATGTATACACACACACACGTACACACAAACACACATGCACACATACATACGCACACACGCACACACACGTACACACATATGCGCACACACACGTACACACACACACACACACACGCACAGTCACATATGCACCTCCACGTGCATATCACCTCACATCTTGCACCGGACCCAGCCCCATATCCGCCCTCCGACAGCCTGGCAGGAGCCTGACTGATCCTCCAACCCAACGAGACACTAATGTATTTACACACTGTCTGTCTCTTACTGCATCTTCTTCCATTCTGGAATAAAAGAACCGTTCTTACAGATTACTCACAGAATATATGCGTTATGTATATGTATACATTTCTATCTTGTGGTGTCTCACGTATGTGTGGACATACTGTTGATTTTCCCACACTCCTGAGTTTCTGGAGCAAGGCTGAATCACTCACTGACTGGGCCATAATAATGGCACCTTCACCGGGGTAGACCTCAGTAAACATACCGCCACCTTCAGTGGGAACTCTTACTGAATGGCCCTGGAATTTTTTGTGCAGCTGAAAAGATTATTTTAAAAAATACTGATGAAAAATAAAAATAAAATTTAAAACGTGCACCATCAAAGCCGAGTGTGGTGTTTTTTAGGCCAATAATTTCCCCCCAAATTGAATGAAAGAAGAGAAGCGGTCTTGTGTTCCCGTGTTTATAGGTCAATGCCATCCTCTGGTGGGACTGGATCGGCCCCGGATCCACCCCTCGGCTCCGCCCCCGCCACTTGCCCTCCATCCCTACCATGCTGGGCACGGAGAACAGACAGGGAGGAATGGCGACGGATGGAGAGACTGGCTAGGTAGAGAGCAGAGTCTTACCTGGCAAAGAGCAGGTGAGGGGTGAAGTGAGGGAGGAGAGAAAGAGGCAGAGAGAGACACAACCTGTGGTAGAGGGCTGGAGGTAATGTCCACCCAAATCGCTCTGCTACACAACCGTGACCGCAAGCGACCGGCTCGATCAGCCCGACTGCTTCTGGTCAATAATACCTCACACCGTTGCAGTGCTTTTTATTTCTGTTTAATTGCTGTTTTATTTAATTTTATTGAATAAGATTTGTCCTTTTTTTCTTTTTATTTATCCTGAAATGACTGAAATAATATAAGCACTTGAGTGGGTCTTTTTGAAAAGTTGCCTAATTGGAGCCTTTATGTTGTTGTTTGTCTCTTTCAATGCTTATTTATAGTGATAAATCATGGCTGTCACTATTATGGCTACACTCATATATACAACTTGACATCCAAGATTTTTTACAATTGTCCCTTTCGCTGTTTTGGGTTTTTCAGGGGTGAAATACACCTGAACTGTACCGGAGGTCTGTGAGTTCCGATGAACACCGAAGGTCTGTGAGTTCCGATCAACACCGGAGGTCTGAGAGTTCCGATTAACACCAGAGATCTGTGAGTTCCGATTAACACCGGAGATCTGTGAGTTCCGATGAACACCCGAGGTCTGTGAGTTCCTATTACCACCGGTGGACTGTGAGTTCTGATAAACACCTGAGGTCTGTGAGTTCCTATTACCACCGGTGGACTGTGAGTTCTGATAATCACCCGAGGTCTGTGAGTTCCTATTACCACCGGTAGACTGTGAGTTCTGATAATCACCCGAGGTCTGTGAGTTCCTATTACCACCGGTAGACTGTGAGTTCTGATAAACACCCCAGGTCTGTGAGTTCCGCTGTCAGGTCTTTGAGTTCTAGCACCTAGCCCGTGAAATTCAACGCCTGGATCCCCGCGGAGTCTGAACGGCCGGTCCCAGTCGGAACCCGCCGTCTCAGCGCAGCGTGCCTTGTCAATCAGCGTGGAGAGAGTAGTTAAATTACTCTGTTGGCCATACATGTAATTACAGCTTGCCAAAATGTTACTAAATATGCCTTAGCTGGGTTCTTTGGTTTTGTTTTTTCCTCCCCTTTCGCCTTTTGAAGGAGTTCTAATTGGTGGAGGCAGTGTGTTAGGATTAGAGGCTCTGAGTTTTAAACCCCAACCCCTTCTCCCCTTCCCGCATACCCCCTCTGATCCCACCGAGTGTTACACGAAGCTCTGGGAGGAATGTACAGTACTGTATTCCTCCTCCCTTCATCACTTTGTTTCCGCCTGTTTTACTCTGCAAGGCCTGGACCAGAGGACTGAGAACAATAACCAATGGAATGTTTTGGATGAGGTAGGTGTTTTGAAATGATGCCGGAGCCCACTGCTGTATTGGCCAGGTATTGGCAACATACTCCATGTCCCCCAACTTCCTGTTGACCTCACACCAACTTCCTGTGTCCGACCAATTATTTCGGTGTAAAGCTCACATCTCCAACTCCAAATTCTGGGGAGAAAACCAAGCCCCCCTGAAGGTTTTAGAAGGGAGACTGATGTGGGTTTGGGTTAGGGTTAGGGTTCGGGTTAGAAGGGGTCAGAGTGCGATGTGGGAGTGGTGTGACCCTTTCCATTTGTCGTCCTCATGTGCAGATGGGCGTCGTCCTAACGACAGTGTGGCAGAGCAGGCTGGAGATCCCTTAGGACCCCACCAAAGCCAATTAACGCGAAGACATGCACTCCAAACGTACCCAGAAATACCCAGCTAATAATTATTTCGCTTTTGGCTGCTTCTCAATTGGTGGGGTCCCCTAAAGGGCAAGAACCTTGTGAACCCGAAAACCCAAGACCTAATTCTAACCAAAATGGTCCCTGGTCCAAAACCCCAGGACCTCACCCTGGTCCAAAACCAAGCACCCAACTCTAACCATAAACCCCAGGACCTTACCTTGGTCCAAAACCCAGGACCTTACCCTGGTCCAAAACCCCAGGACCTTACCCTGGTCCAAAACCCCAGGACCTAACTCTGGCCCAATAACCCAGAACCTAACCCTGACCCCAAAAATCGCATTAAAACTGCATTAAAACAGTTCAGAACTTTCCCTTGGAACTTTTCCCTTCGTGCTGCAGAAGTAGACTTTCTAGATGAAAATGTAAAATGGCGGCCACACAGACAGGAAAGGGCGCCGGGTGAGTGGAAGCTTGTCACAATGCCTGGGAGCAGACAACCGTTTCACAAACACCAGCGTGGAGAGAGACGGACAGGGAGAGAAATAAAGGTCCAGTATAAATGGTTATTGTCTGTGTCCTTAATAGAAAAAGGCACTCAGGAGAAACAATACCCTTGCCCAGCCTTGTTCATCGCAGGCCCCACAATGTTATTTTTGTCACTCGGTTCGCCCGTCCTTTCGGTTGAAGTTTTCATTGAATTTCATCTATTCGATAAAGCTTCAGTAATGTAACAAGCATATTGCTTTGTTTTTGACCAACAGTAGTGATAATCTCCGGGGGTCGGGGAATGGGATTGTCTCCCTGAGCAATAAACAGACGAACAATGCAAGAGCATGTTTTGGTTTCCTAATTGTAAATATTTCTCAGACTGTGTTCTCCGCGTTGACCCCGCAATGAGTCATGAGAGCTAGGAGAACAACACGAGCAGAAAAATTACTTTTAAAGACGTGCACACAAAAACACCTCAGATATGTATATTGCAGTTTTATTCATTCAATCAAAATTGATGATTATTTTCAATTATTTTGTGCATTAAATTTTCCATAAAGTTAAGGTTACTGCCTCTCTCAGGGGAATAGACACATGCACACACACACACACACACACACACACACACGGACATGCACATATACATAAATGCGTGGGCACTCGCACACAAACACACAAATGCATGCTTGCGCACGCACGCACACGCAGATAAGCATTTCCACCCTTACACAGACCCTTTCACCCGCCGTTGAAGCTCCGTGTTTGGCCTCCAGCTCTATCAGCGCCTTGCGATTATGCTTGTTTGACTGTTGAGTTTTATTATTATTGCTGGGCTTGTGTGTGTATGAAACACAATGCTGGACATTTACAATTTACTTTTTTTGTCTCCTTGTTCTTTCCTGGTTGTGTCGGAGTTACCAAAACCTACGTGGTGGCTGTAGACTGCCCCTATATTGAGTTTGCAGACCCTCACGGGCCGGGGGGGGGGGTGTTGTGGGAGCAGTTAGTGTTGTAGGTAGCAGTGTCCCCCCGGGTGTAGACACCGTGGATGGAGGGCATACATAGCCCAGGGATGGGATAACTTCAGGAAGATCATGGACTGTAGGTGACCTTGGCTTTCTGTTGGATCTCAGAGGGGTCTCTGATTCTCTTAAACCCACCCTGGAAGTGGCGGCTAGACACTTATCATCCTCTAGTCAGGAAAACCTTTGCCACTTTGGACCAGATAAAGATATATTTATGTATATATATATAACAGACATGTTTAAGTACCTTGAGTCTCGGCAAAGCAACAGGCAAAAAGGTGTGGTTGAATGGCATTCTTGTGTTATCGTGGACAAACACAGCTATGCTTGGATCAACAGGTGTACTACAACACCCTCTTTTCCTGTCATAAATACACCTGTATGGTCTTATCATACAGAAGGTGCGTTGACATTGAAGGGGAAAATTATTTATGTCTTTCAAGTTTGATTTATCCTGGTTGAAGAGGTCTAACAGGCAGGTCTAAGACCAGGTTCATGTGTCTGGAGGTTAGAGGCAAGGATGAAAGTTCTCTTTGATACCCTCTATCCAGTATGTCAAACAACGCCCCTCTGTGGTCGGGATGTCACTTAACAGTCCTCTTTTGAAACAGTGCTTATGAGCACATCAAGGAGGAGGCAGGGCTTAATTTTGTGTGTCAATTTCAGAGGCCCCTCATCCTCAACTATCTTTACAGGGAGGCACGCCAACCGGCATCTCTTGCTCTTCATCTCGGATGACCCAGCCTGGGATCGTGCTGCCCGGGAACTCTGCTGCCTTGAACCCATTAATGGGCTCCGTTCATCTCGCGCCCCCCCCTCCCTTCTCCCGCCATCTCCAGAACAACACATGAGCCAAAGTCAGTAAGACACACCCACTCCTATTTTTCTCAGAAAGTAAATGAATGTCCATCCAAACTAAGATGTGGATGATGTCTTTTTTAATGTGCGTTCCCCAAAACTCACTAGGAGCACTCCGGTTGGCACATTTTCTTTACCCAGGGACTATGCAGGTTTTTTATAGACTTGACTGCGAATGTTATTGAGCTCCAGGAACAACCCCCCCCCCCCCCCAAATGACAGCCCTTCAACCCACTATCACCTAACTTGGAGGCCTGGATGTTGCCCCTGGGCCAATGGAAACTTGGGAGGGAAAGTCACAAGGGGTGAGAAAAGTTAGAGGGGGCCAGGGAAGTGGGGAGAGAGGTCTGGAGGAGAGGGGAGAGAGGTCTGGGGGAGAGGGGAGAGAGGTCTGGGGGAGAGGGGAGAGAGGTCTGGGGGAGAGGGAAGAGAGGTCTGGGGGAGAGGGGAGAGAGGTTTGGGGGAGAGGGCAGAAGGGAGAGGGAGCTCTAGGGATGAGGGGAGAGAGGAGAGATGGCCAGTGGAGAGCTGTTGGAGTGTGTGCTCTACACTTGCGTACAGTTTCCACTCACCCGCTCTCCAGTCCCCGTTCCCCAGGCTTCAGGGCCCGGACCCTTTAATTACGACTGTGGCCAGGGCCTTGCTGCCTTTGAAGCCTGGCAGTGGGTTCCCACAGGAGATCACCAGACAAGGCAAACAGATGGAACAAGAAGGACGGGAGCACGTGGGGTTCTCTCTCTCTGGTGCTCCATTTTTTACACTTGTCAACAGGAGCTGTGTCACTCTTCCCACCCTCCTCCTCTTCTTCATTCTCTTCTTGGTCTGGGCTATGGTCTTCTAACTTGCTACTATACAAAGACCTTTCATACATGTACACCTTTAGTTACTTAGAAATGCAATGTGATATAAAACCAAATTAGTAGTTGGCTAGCTTGTCTATTTATTTTAGCAGGCAAATTATCTGATGTGATCTAACTTGTCAAATTTTCCTAGCGCAGCATCACACTACCCTAGTGTAGCATCACATTGTCCTAGCGTAGCATCACACTACCCTAGCATAGCATCACATTGTCCTAGCATACCATCACACTACCCTAGCATAGCATCACACTACCCTAGCATAGCATGACATTGCCCTAGCGCAGCATTACACCACCCTAGCGTAGCATCACAATGTCCTAGGATAGCATCACACTACCCTAGCATAGCATCACATTGTCCTAGCATAGCATTACATTGCCCTAGCGCAGCATTACATTGCTGTGGTACGGGATCACAGTGGCCAAGAACAGCCTCCCATTGCCATGTCCATGCTACTTTGCGTGCGTCAGGTACAGGCAAAGTCCTCATAGAGAAAGCAGGCCGATGTTTCAAAAGGTCAGGATAACACTGATTCACTAGTACGGGGATGTAGCAAAAATAAATAATGACATTAATTAAAAATAAAAATTCAGTGTTGTTTTTCTAATTATCTATTTTGTCTATTTCTTGTTCATTGGCTCGTTTCTCTCTGCACACCAGGAGTAGGTTATTTTCCTGATGTCCATGTAACAACATGTTGATGTGTTTCCCTGTTGGAGTCGTTTAATCATATTGTCACAGCCTATTTAAAGGAAACAGTGCACAGCTGGCAGGGGCAGTGGCGGTGTAGTAAAATATAAATATAATAAGAAAGTATTTTAGCTGGTGGATCCATTCTGGGGCAGTGAAACATCACCGCAGCGACCACAGCTGTGGTGCGCGTGTGAGGAAAAACAAGGCCTGGGCGGGGGGGATGCATGCAGCCGGAGTCCCAAACAAGCAGAAAAATGCAAAATGTGCAATTTGGGCTTTTGTCTCCTGATGCTTAGTGCCCTCAGCTGCTCAGCTTGGGTCATTCATCTCGTCTCAGCACCCCGAGATGGTCAAAATGCAGCTGTGTGTTACTGCGGCCTGGGCCGTGTGTTACTGTGGGCGGAGCAATCCGCAACTCCGGGGCTACGCGGCTGAGATGTCAAATGTCAGGCCTTGGGAGTGTTGCAGGGTAGCGACCCAGATTTTGTTTGTGGCGGACCTCCATACCTGTTGTCCACGTTTCTGCTACGCATGAGACTTCATGTGACCATCAATTGAACCCAGAGAGTGGGAGGAGAGACGCATAGGTGTGGGCACATTTATGAGGCGGCACAAGGTACGCCACTTTTACAGGCAGTTAAGCCCTTGCCTGTTTGCCTGCATAACTCTCAATGGCATGAAATTGAGGTGAGGGGATACCAGCTTTATTTGTTTTGCTTTTAGTTCAGTTTTAAAAGGTAAATGTAAGCGCAGCACTGGCAGGATGAATGTTCTGTGAACGAAAACGTGTTGTGTGCTCTGTACATGGAATGTGTCGTGTGTTCTGTGCATGGAACATGTTGTGTGCTCTGTGCATGGAACGTGTTGTGTGCTCTGTGCATGGAACGTGTTGTGTGTTCTGTACATAAAACATGTTGTATGTTCTGTACATGGAACGTGTCGTGTGTTCTGTGCATGGAACTTGTTGTGTTTTCTGTACATGGAACGTGTTGTGCGTTCTTTACATGGAACGTGTTGTATGTTCTGTACGTGGAACGTGTTGTATGTTCTGTACATGGAACGTGTTGTGTGCTCTGTGCATGGAACATGTTGTGTGCTCTGTGCATGGAACGTGTTGTGTGTTCTGTACATAAAACATGTTGTATGTTCTGTACATGGAACGTGTTGTGTGTTCTGTACATGGAATGTGTTGTGTGCTCTGTGCATGGAACATGTTGTGTGCTCTGTGCATGGAACGTGTCGTGTGCTCTGTGCATGGAACGTGTTTTATGTTCTGTACGTGGAACGTGTTGTGTGTTCTGTACATGGAACGTGTTGTGTGTTCTGTGCATGGAACGTGTTGTGTGCTCTGTGCATGGAGCGTCTTGTGTGCTTTTTGCATGGAACGTCTTGTATGTGCACAGAGGGTGTTGCATGTTCTATGAACAGAAGGTGTTGTATGTTCTGTGCACAGAACCTATTGTATGTTCGATCAACAGAACGTGTTGTATGTTCTGTCTATTCACTGAAATCAGACACAGCATCTCAGGAACAGCACAGCAGTGCCATTGAAAGATTGGATGAGGGGTGGGGAAGAGGGACGGACACATGATTGGTGGGAGAGGGTAAGAGATCTGAGAGGGGGGTGGGGGCGGTGTACAGGACAGAGAGAGTAACGAAGGACATAGGTGAAGGGGGGGGGACTTAAGGTAGAGACAGCGAGAGAAAAGAGAGGGGGGGGGCAGGCCCTGAGGGCTGTCATTGCTGTGGTGTTTGTGGAGTTATTCAGGGCTCCGGACGGCAGGCCTCAATTACAGCTGC
>JAOVYW010007958.1:0-15576 GCA_025775045.1 Hiodon tergisus
CTATTGACATGACATTTTCACCAGATGTTGGTAACAACCCAAGTAATCCATACATACAAAGAAACCAAAACAAAGGACACTAATGCTCTCCTGTAGCTGGTTACTGAAATTTTGTCTTCTGATGTGACCAGAAGGTAACCCTACACTGCAGTCTATGTAAAAATATTTAATTATCAAGGACTGAATCCAAAAGGACCAACTTTTAATTGGCCAGGTGATACTAAATTGCACAAAAACGCAAACATTACATGCAATACACAAACAGATCAGTTGACTAGTTAAGACAGTTCCCGCCATCAATTGCAGTACAGGCACTTCCCGGTTTACCTGCCATGCTTTTTTACCCACTTGCTGAATAAACCACCCACAATGCAAATTAGCCACCAGCTACAAGGTCAAATGGTTCTCGTTACACCCCTGAATACATTATGTTCAATAATAACCCAACCACCTGTACTGTTCTGCCTGATAGAGGCTCTACAGTGACATCTTGAAACCCACACCAGTGATTTACATCACTGCCAAAACATAACCGCTTTTCAGTCTGTTTCAAAATGTGGAATTTAGATTTTTACACTGCCTCCCATCATAATTTATACCCGTCATGTTTCAGCACCTTGAATAGCATCTAGCAAACCAAGGACTGGATTTCACACAGGACATTGGGTCTCATGATGCTGAACACTGGTGTAATTGTTTAAAATTAACCTTGCATGGCTGCATAGTGAGAATATCAATGCTTGATTGCCATTTTGGGCTACACAGTAATCTATCCTTGTTCGTAGATGACAGGATCTTAGATTTGCTCCCTGATTATATAGATCAGCCTACACTGTAAAACAAGACCAAAGAGCTTCTGAATGAAACCTGTGAGCCGTGGGTATTTGTTCATTATCTACTTCTTCTCACACACCCCATTAAGAAGAGCAGGCACCCGTAAGATAAAACTAATTATCTTTGTTGCTTGTGATTTGGTTCAGGTTCGCCAGAGGGGAGCAGACTCTGAGAAAGGAAAAAAGAAAGGAAAAAAAGAATCTACTGAAGCTCTTCCCGCCTGCCTCGCCTCTCACCCTCGGGCTGTCACAGCGATCATGTCCATCAAACGAAAGACATTTTCAAAAGAGGAGACGGATTTGTTTTCTGACAAAGGGGCCTGTGCCTTCAGTGGGGTGCTGAGCCGTGGGCAAAGCAATTCGCCTGAAAAGGTGTACGGGGAAAAAACACAGGATTTCCCGACAGATTAGATTTAAAGAGCCAATTAGAAGACAAGCCGATAAAATCTTGGATGCAGTCCAATCACATTATTGATGCCAACTAGCGATAAACTCTGTGTTGTACTGCATTGCCAGAGCAAGGGAATGATTGACATCTTCTCACATACTACATCTGTTCAAGGACAGACCTTAGACCTACTTGGTTTCATAACCATTCGGATCGCTTAAATGCATCACTGTCCCATATCCCCATTCACATTACTTACTGAAACTATTACGGAATTTCAACTCTGAATCTAAGAACAGACTGAAGTGCTCAAGCACTCGTTCTAAAGCTTCCAAAGTTTGGTGGGGTTTTCCAGCACGCTATTTCGATATGTCCTCACTCACGCGGTGAGGCAGAGTGTAAAGCTGCTCCCCTTTCACCCGAGACGGATGTCTGCTTCAATGTGTACAGCTCGGTTGCTAGCTGGGCAGCTGTTTCCGCTGTTCCCCGTAGCACAGCGCCCACTCGGATTGGCCTGCTGTCGATCTCCCTCTGCAGAGTATCTGCTGCAAGGGCTTTCCGTCACTCTCACTGTGTCTCCCAAACGCCACACACCATACAACGCCAAGCGCCACAGACAAAGCACAACATAAAAACCCAACACAGGACAAGCGGAACCCATCTGCCCCTGAAATTTAAAAAAACTCAAATACATTATAAAAACCTACATGACAAACTGAACTTGTCACTAAATTCATGGCATCTTTAGAGATCTATTCAAATTTAACTTTATGAATACATAAAAAATTAAATCTTATATCCCCCTGGCTGCAGGATACATGCTTTCTAATGTTTTTACAAGCTTTGCTGATACACAATGTTCTTAAACAGTAGCTGGTGTAATAGTGACGATATGAACACAGACACCTTTTGGTTTGCGAGATCTGCACTCCTGCAAATGCATTACAGAAATGCCTTTCAACAGATATCATGTTTGAGTATTTGAGCTCCTCCAGTAAATACCATGCATTTAAAAAGTGTGTCACAAGAGTTTATATTATTTGGTGAATTTACCAGACAGTGAAAATGTCCAACACATTTTAATAATGTGGGATGTTTAAAAAAATAAAAAAATAAAAAACACATGAAAGAGAAATGCTGGAAGTGAAAAAGAAAAATGCATTAGGCAGGAGAGAGGGAAGTGTGGAGTTCTTCTTTTGTGGTTACAATTACATGCGCCGTGGCATAGCCTTGCCTGGCTCTCAAGCAGCTCGGAGCGCCCGTGAGCAGGTTTCAATAAATGATCCGCCCGAGCACTCAGGAAAGTTTGTACCGACTGCCTGCCACATCCGATTATCACATCGCTTACAGCCCAAATTCATCGTCGCGATGGCTGTTAACATCAGTAAAACATACTGTCGTGGAAAAACCACCAGAGAGGGTCAGCAGATACAAAGCTTCATTCAAACATGTGCAGGGGCAAACAAACTCTCGATCAGAAGAGATACAACTAAATACAAGAAAGAGGTACAAAACAGGTACGGGGGTGTTGCCACTAGGATTCTAACTAGAACCCCAAAAACATTACCATGAAGCACAGGGCTGATACCATGTTGATATTATTAACATATGAGGCTTTAAAGTGGTTTGTGCCTACTTAGCAATGTTTCTTAGATCCTCCCAAATTTCTATTTACCTGTATCCAGAATTCCAAAAAACGAACTCTGGTGAAACCTCTGCCTCAGTTCTTTGGAATGGTCTGAGCTTTTCTGGTTAACCTAATTGATGTTGGACCAACCTGTTCCTCCGATCATCTATGCTGAGATTAATGGACTGAGAGGATGGAAAACAGTTTCAGAACCATAGCTGTATCGCGCTGTTGCTTCAGTTTCAGTAGCTATACCCTTGGCCTGGCCTGTCGGTGGGGTGGGGGGTCCTTGGTTTCCTTTACGGCAATGTCTAATTTCTTTACTTCAAACTTGTGTTTATTGAAAAATGTATCAATCTGTAATCGCTCGTCTGGAGTAAACATACTGCAGCTGAAGAACTTTAACCCTCACTTCCAGTTGTTGCTATCAGCCAGTTGGTTACCCTACTTTCCTTACTTCTTGGGAAATACACTGGGAATATAAACACCCATCAGTATTAGGCATAATCAGTGCGCCGTAAACAGCAGAGCTTGTAGTCAGGACTTTGGGTAATTACATTGTGGATTAAAACACTTCTACAATGCTGATGATCTCACCTCAATTAAGATAAAGAGGCTACAACACAGTGTTTTAATTTTTATCAGTTTAAAGCATGCATTTAAAGTCATAACCCATTCACGGAGTATACCGTGTGAACAGAGCTCTATAATAAAGTACTGAAATAATAATGGTGAAATTGTTAGGCAAATCACCACATTCACGCTAAAATGAATTTGCATGATGTTGATGAGATATGCATGTTTCTCCTTTGCCCATCAGCTTAGGCCATGTGTGATGCTGTGTGTGACTAATGTGTGTATCTAATCTAATGAACCTGGATTCCAGCACGAACCTGGATTCCAGCACGAACCTAAATTCCTCCGTACTGATAATTTTGCATTTCTAAAGTGCTCACCAGCTTAGCATAGTCTTATATAGTAAAATTCTTGCTTGCCAACCTAGATGACGGGAGAACCAAGGTTAAGAACAGGACACGGGATACGTGTATAAGAGTTCACAAGGGGGTGGGGGTCAGAAAACCCAATATAATGTCAAAGCTGGAAATGCATGGTTGAGAACAGCTTGGGTCAAGGAACCATTCTCACACATACATATGTGACTTCTCTCCTATTGTACAAGAAGTGTTCGTCTCGACAGAAAATACTTTTGCAGCCTCTCATAAAGAATCTGGATCAAAACTTCGGATCTAACAATGTCACTAGTACATCCAAAGGTTGTTCATGTGCTAACTGCCTTAACTAGAAGGAAGGAATTACTGCCCGTTGTTAGAAAGTTTTACCAATGTTTAATATACAGTATATCTGGTATAGTGGTGATGTGTTATTCACGTCGGTGAATAACTTTCAAATACAAGAAGGTGGAACTATACTGTATTTTACCAGACTTTGTTCTTGACAGGAGCTTATAAAAAAGGGTTTAAATTTTTTTCCATAAATGGCCTCAGAATTCAACAGGTGCATGATGAAACTGAATGCAAAATAGTGATAGCAAACTCCGCACAAAGTCATACATTTTTTATTCCCTTTTCTGTCATCAATGTCTCTTCTGTCTGTGTCAGTTATCTAGTAAATTAAGGTGTGCATATCTAATCAACGGCTTTTGAAATGTGCATATGAGTTGTTATGTAACCTTAACACCAGGCAGTCATTGGGGGGTCATTTCCCCATTGTGTCTTCGTCACCAAGGAAATGGAGATACCCTTGATACCAGTCTTTCAGATTATAGAACTCTACACGGTCTGTGATGGAATGACATTGAGGATGAGAGGGCAGTAAAAATCATTATGGCCCTGGAAGAACAGACCTGCAAGGGCGGCATTATTAGATTTTTTCGATGGCTGGTGCAATGAACGTGTAGAAGTTGAGGCGATGTCCTGGGCGTGGGCAACTGCATGTCTTCTGGGCCCAGGGGTCATCCTTATGACATTTTGTGCTGCCATCCTGCCCTGGTCGTCATATGGTGACAAGGACCATGCTATTTTGCTGTTCTTTGACAAAGATGTCTCTCTTTCAGCTTGGGGGATTTCTTCTTCATCTGAAGATGATGCATCGTGCTCTGGGTTGTATTCTTCCCCATCTTCTTCTTCAGATACCTCCTCCTCTTCTAAATCATTGTTCTCTTGTTCCTCCTGGATGTCTGAAAAAATCAGACCTACAACCTGTTGGGCACTGAAACGTGCACTCATGGCTTCAGCAAAAAGAGAACTGGGGATACTGTCATCTGCAGCACCTTTATAGCCTCTGACTACATTCTCCATTAGTAAACAATGCTTTCAAGGAATATTTATTTTGTCTGAAATTTTGTTTGAAATTTTGTTTATTTTGTCTTATTTTATAACTTCCAGGTCAAAAATGACCCCAAGACAATCTTTGTACCCTGGTGGTTTACAGCTTTCATGGAAATAGAAACAAAGGTGATGTTTCAATTTTTTCAAATTTTGTGGTCACTCCAGGAAAATTAATCAAATGTCAAGTAGAAAAAGATCATTTAGGGGGTTTTCTCTGCAGTTAAACAAAGTGGCAGGTCGTTTTTTACCCTTAAGACAAGGGTTAAAATACTGTAATTTAGCTCAGAAACTTTTGTTGCTAATATGTTTTTACTTAATTCAGTTCAAGTCTAATTTTTAGTTTCCGTAATTTATGTAATAAAATACCTTATTTCAGCTGTGATTGTGAAAGCTGTTGATCTCCAGGTAAAAAGTAATGAATCTTAGGGAAATGTTTGCCTTTATAAATCACTGTGATGTGTCGCGGGGACCAAGCCATTTAGAAAGACATGGTATGACTTTGAATTGCAGCTCCAAATCGACTGGTTAATCTAATGAATTATTACAGCAGGATGTGAGTGAAGCCCACCTCATCAGTCAACAGCTTACTCTGGGCAATCAGTGGTGCAAACAGCAGCCTAAACATAACACAAGCTGTCATGTGGAAATTGCTCTCCAGACATATATCTTATCTCTCAATTTAGTTTTGAAAGCAGGGAATAACACTTTACTCATAGAGACACACAAAACCTAAGCAAAAAATAAAATAAAAACCGAAGCATTGCTTTTCGTAAAACCCTTTTACAGTGCAGATACGGTGATATTTACAAAGATCGATACAACCCTCCAGACTTTTTTATTTTTAAATAATCCACTTTATGATTGGATTTGATTTTTTGCGTTCTTCTTTCTATGCTTTTACTTTGAACAGCAGGGCCTTGGCTGCAGAGAAAAGGGAAGGGGAAGTTACACTTCATTGTTTACTGACATATTTGTTTACTTCCTGTAAACGTTATAGTTGCCTTTATAATGGTCGGTGAAGTAGACCATCCAATGATGTGCAAGCTTGTTATGCATAAAAAGGATGTTAAGGGACTTAGACATTTAACTATAACTTTTCAAACATACTAAATCACTGGCCATTTAAGAATCAGGATTAACCAGAAATGTGTGAAGTTATTATCATTGCAACCCCATTCCCCCATGTTTTTTGCATTTGTCAGCCATCCTGGACTGGGACATCCCATGAGAAGGGCGCCACCCTGAACCCAATGAAAAACCTTGGAGATCGGATAGTGGTGTACATCATCAAGTTCCACAACTAAGCACCAATCAACCGAGTTCTGAATCCACTCAGAGGCAAACCATTTCTCAGGGATAAATAAACACTCCCATAGTGAGTGTAATCAGGTGCTAGCATTTTCAGGAGCATTTATACACTACCTGTGGCTATTTAATAATGGCTTCACAAATGTATTAGTCATAAGCAGGGGTGTAGTGAAGCCTGTAGTGGAACTGGAGCGGGACGAAGCGGCGCTCCAGCACTTTTTCAATCGCAAATATTCACAATTATAAATATATATATTTTAAATATTTTTGTGTTCGAATTTTGTCTAAACACTTGTAGTAACAGTCGCCTGCGCTCTGTGCCAGCTGTGTGAATTTATGACAGACAGACAGCTAGCTAGCTGTACGTTTAATAAAGACAAGCTGTCGGCTAAAACATCAAGTAATCTGAAAAACGATGTCACTACAATAAGTAGCACAGTTGCTGCTTTTGATTTGTCCTTTATTATGCCATTAAAATATGCTGTCATTCCAGTTTTTTATTTTAGCAAATCACTTTTGAAAGTGATGTTGCTGACCACCAATCAGTGAAGGAGGCGGTTCATTTCTTGGCCGTAACTGAGGTGATGTACTGTATTTAGCGCATACGTCCTACAAATGCCATGGAGGCACCAAGCCCCTTTTTGATTTGCTATTTTAAAATCTATGTTTACTACTGCCCCAAAAGCTTTTCGCTGAGGCAATATGAGGTTTATCTGGCTGATCACAGGATGGTCGGTTTTCCCAGAGGAATCAGACATGTTGTCTGAGATTTACCAGAAAGGACAATTCCATTGATTCCCCGTTGGCAGCCCCTGTGTAGTTTGTAGTCTTCAGAGACTTTTATTAAACTGGCTAACTGGGTCCTCCGCACCACTCTGCCTGCTGTCTGCCCTGACCATACATTGTGATTGGCTCTCAGCTGCAACAGCTCCAGGGACAGCGGAAGTACCGCTTTTCCCAGGTAAGGAGTGACCTTGGGAGGAGTAAACCTTGAAGTGTCTTTACACAAGTGTTTTAATGAGTAGTCGGGCTGCAGCGCTCATAAAGCCCAGGAACTGAACTGGGTCATCACTGGCCACACATATACTGTGGTTTGTAAGAAATACCTTGTCAGTGACCTCCTTTTTTATTAGCTTTCATGAAAAAGTGAAAGTGTTTTTAAGAAAACAACCCTGCTCACAGAACACTCTAATGACGCTAATAGTTAAAAAACCAAAATAAAAACCAAATACCAATCAGGCCTTAATGCATTGTCTGCTCTCAATCCTGTGCACGTTGTTTACATACGGCATTGCGCTGACATGTTTTTTCCAAGCTCACTCCCGCAGCGTTTATCCCCCAGAGTCACCATCTCTTCTGCTCTCTCTGTGCCAAACATTGAAGATGGTTTTCATTGACTTTCAGCGTCGGGATGCTCTGTCCGGTTGCCCTGTTTTGACTGCAGCGCATCTGGTAACCGCTTCAAGCCAATGTTAGGGAATCAAGTTATTATGACTTACATAATGGACTAATTGTCTGGAATATCCATCAGTCTCATCTGAACAGAACGTTTTGTCTTGAAGGGGTTTGTTTCCTAGAATTCAAAACAATCATTTCATAAGTACCACGTACAAACAGGCCTTGGGCTGAGGGGTAGTGATTATTATCTTCTTTGGCAGTAGCCTCCAATCCCTTAAACAATACAAATATTCTGTTGCTTTTTTACAATATATTCAAAATCCCCAATTCTCACTATGAAACAATAATAAAAATAATAAATATTCAGTCATGCAGTGAAAGCAACTTACAAATACATTTGACGTTGCATTAATACAAGGCCAAAAATATCCCATACCATCTAAGAAAATTTGTGCGTAAACACATTTGTTCAAACACAGTTTGTATTTACACATTTGTGTGAACTAAGCCCTGAAGGTGAAAAGACCTTTGATGCAAGACATCAGTCTGATTGAATCACTAACCTTGTGTTGTTTTAGACTAACACGTTCTCGAGTAGCGCCGATGTTGGATTGACACGAGGTAACAAAGATCCTCAGGAGGATGCCAAACCTGACTATAATGGGTTTAGCACGTTTGAGGGTAAGCTTATAATTCCATTTTCCACCTCGAGTCAAACTTTCTACAGCAGGCTCAAGGACGGCCTTGCTTTATTTGTTGGAGACTTGTGTGAGTTAATAGATCATTAATAGACAGTCATCAATATATCGCTTTCTTGTGAAAACTCAACATGAAAATGGCATCTTGATAGAGAGATGGGCAAAATGAGCCTTCTTATTTATATGCAGGCATATTAGCTGAAAGCCATATTCAGGCATATTAGCTGAAAGCCATATTCAGGCATATTCAGGCATATTCAGACTGAAAAACAGCTTTTATGAATCTGCAAATGTCAAGGACATTTTCATGAGGCCGTGAAATTATCTGCAGAAATTCTCAATGTCTAAGCTGTGGAAATCCAAGTAACGAATAGCTGCTTTTCAGCATTAGCAGGGGACAGCATTATGTATATAAAGCTCCTTGATCATTAAGAGAGAAATCACGTCCTTATTTCGATATCTGATACGTGAAAACAGGTCGCAAAGGATATTCCTACAGCTAAAGGGATCCTTGCACCTATCAGAGTGCTGGTAAGGCAAACGGAAAGCTTTAATAGGGTCATTCCACAAGTGCGCTTCAAACTAAAGAAAGAAATCAACTTAATATCAACAGTAGCAGCCTGGTTCAGTTCACTGCAAGTAGTGTCTTTAGCTTATCTCAGGGTAATTCTGCCATTTTCCTTCTCCGTACAGCAAATCCTAGTAATGCTAAATGATTTAACTTATATTGCAGGCAAATTACATCATTAGAAAACAATTACATATCTTGTAAATAAATGGTGGTGGTGGTGGGCGGCGGCGGTGCCACTGGCAGTTTCTCTCCTATTCTCTGTGCCTCCTGTGGCTTTATAGCCGATACAATGAGTTGGGGGGACTGTACTTCCTCACCCTCCCATGACTGGTGCTAGGATCTGTAGGATTTTCACTTAGGGGTGTACTCACTTTTGTTGCCAGCGGTTTGGACATTAATGGCTGTGTGTTGAGTTATTTTGACGGGACAGCAAATTTACACTGTTATACAAGCTGTGCACTCACTACTTCACATTGTAGCAAAGTGTCATTTCTTCAATGTTGTCACATGAAAAGATATACTCAAATATTTACAAAAATGTGAGGGGTGTACTCACTTTTGTGAGATACTGTATATTCATATATGAGTATATTCACTGATGCTGAGATTTTCCATAAATACCCAATACACAGGTGCTCTACAAAGAATATCCTAACCAAAGAAAAATTGCATTTGCTACAATAGGGGAAAACCTGCTGCGAGGACAGACAGCATCTTTGCATGTATCCGCTGTGTGAATTCACTGACAACTCGCAAACTGTTAAGTACCCCCTTGGGGGGGAACCATAACTCACTGTTTCACTAGAACACACTGTCAGTTGGCAATGAAGAGTAGATGTGAGGGCCAACAGGGATGACAGGAACCACAAGTCGGTTTAAAAAAAGGTTTATTTCAAACCACACACGGTAATATGGGAAAAGGGGCTGAGCGGGACTAAAGCAAAGAAAGTATAAGTGAAAATTCCCTCTAACTTATATAACCTATTGTAGACAGTCTAGTCTCTCTAACTAATACAAATACAAAGAGTGGTCCACCCAGAATCTTACCTAGTGTAAATAGACAAGTAAATTCTACATGTAGAATTTATTGCCCATGGGCAGCTTGCCTATCTGATCTCCTTATATGCAGTCCCCTTCCCCCAAAAATAAACAAGGATAAGTCATGTATGACAACAGAGAAACAGGTTAACACGAATAGGTTAGACAGGAAAACAACAGAATTTTTATTTTTACTATGGGGAAACAGTAACAGACAACGTGTACTACATACCCACAGGGAACACAGGACGAACGCTCTCTACTAAGGGGCTAAGGGTGTAAATCTCTGTTTGTTTGAATGTCAAAAAATTGTAAAAATTTAAGTATTTCAATATCGTATAGCAATAGACAAGAGAGACAGAGGACAACAGCTGGTTTTTAAACTATGGGAAGTGTGGTGTCATTGGCTCTCAACCACAGGAACAGGTACATGTAATTAGCGGGAGTGGCCACTGATTGGACCACCGGGGTGCAGGAACAAGTAAATAATGATGACTGACAGGGGCAGGAACCAATCACAGGGGACAAATAAGAACAAGAAACACCTGGATATGGAGTGACAGAGAGAAACAAAGGGTAATCAAATACAAACACAGGGACGAGTCCAGGGGACGTACCACAAACACAAATGAGTAGACGAAGACAAAACTAGGCTGACCGGGAGTCAGGAAATCCCTTACACATTGCGCAACAATACTCATGTAATTATCCACATCATCACAGTAGCAAAACACGAACACCACATCAAACCCCCAAACCATATGTCAGTATGTTTCTACTACACCAGTTCAGCAAATATTTCAAATTGTATTGTGGTTTGCCAATCTGCTGCGTTAACCATTTAAATATAGGTACTCAATACATTTTAATAGGAAAGGAGTTCCGAGGAGATTCCTTTTTATTCGGACGTCGTTAGTCGTTATTTTATGACCCGATCCGGGAGAAATTTCTTTGTGTTTTTTCGTTGCCTTCTACCCCGAACTAGGAGGACTTTTTTTTTTTTTTTGGGTTTTCTGGCACAAGTGTGCCGAATAAAAAACTAGTATCCCTTGCAAATCCGAGCCTTTTTTGTGTGCATTCCTCTCTCCGTTATGTATGGTGCATCCAGTTTGCCCCGGAGAATTTGGTGGAGAATGCAGGCAGTTTGACTCATGTACACGGAGAGGGTTTGCCCAGCAGCAATCATGGATGCCGCACTCAACCTCCTAGACCAAGCCCAAGCCTAGCAAGCCCAGGGGATGGCCGCTGTCCGAGAACTGTTGATTTCCCTGAACAGCCTTCTCCCCAGGGCTGCCGCCACGGTTGCCCCGACAACACTGCTCACCAAGCAGAACGTAGAAGACGACGTAGAGGCTTACCTGGAGGTTTCCGAGCGCATGGCAGAACGAGAGGGCTGGCCAACGGACCACCTTCTGGCCCCTTTCCTGACCGGGCGCGCCTAGCAGGCCTGCCACAACTTGGGGGGTACCCCACGCTGAAAAAGGCCATCCTGGTATAACCTGGCCAACCACGCCCAACGCTTCCATGCCTGGGAGTACGACCAGGCTCGGACCAGGCGCGGCAACCAACCCCAATTACCAGCCGACCGGGACCACCGCTCACCATCGAGTGAAGATTGGAGGTGTTTTTCTTGTGGCTAGAGGGGACACCTGGCCCGACAGTGCCCCGGTGAGGACATCCACATGCCGTCGGCCAGCCACGGGGAGGGACGACCCCCAGGGAGGTGCCTGCTCACGACCTGCCAGGCCCACAAACACCAGCGCGGCCCCGAACCTGCTGGTGTGGGTAGGAAAGCAGGATATGGGCACCCTCCTAGCTGGCAGAAGGGAGTCCGGGAGCACCCATTGAGTCCTGTGTCCATGTGCGACATGAAAAGTTACCCCACCAGCCGCATAGAGGTCTGGACGCCCAAGGTGACCTTCGCAGGGTGGGTTGGGTTGGTACCCAAGTTACCAGTCCCTCTCATTGGGTGCGACTGTCCCATCTTCGACAGGTTCTGGGGCCTGTAAAGGACAGTCCAACGGCCCTCTCCACTTTCAGAGTCCCACCCAGGGGTGGAAAGGCCCCCCGAGAGAAGACATGGCTATGAGCAACAGTTTCACATTGTGTCCACCCAGCCTGAAAATGAGGCTCTTGAGTCCAAGCGGCCCCGAATTGAGAGTGTCTCTGAGGCCCATTTCCCACGCACCCAGGCGGGGGGGATCGTCTTTCCTCTCCCCCATGCCGGACAGGACAGGAGGTCTGCAGGGGAAGTCAAGAAGGAGACACAGTTCAGTGTGAAGGGAGAGGGATCATCCACTGGAGCCCAGCATGTGGGGGATGAGTAGGATGCCTCTCTCTCCAAGCTGTCCAAGGAGGAGCTGATCCAGAGCCTGGATCGTGTGGATCGAGAGATAGCCAATGTGGAGCGCATGGAGAACAACCCGCGGCCAAGGAGAGCTGCACCCATGAATACTACGAGAGACAGTTCCCCGAGATCCGCAAACAGCGCGAGCAGCAGGAGTGCTTCCAGAGGGTTGGACAGTGAGGCTCTGGTCTCTCAGCAACCATTGCCAGAAGTAAGCACGAGAAGGAAATCTTCAAGGCCGAAGAAGAGAAATTGGAGAAAAAAGGATGAGGAGAAGAAGGAAGAGGCGGAGAAAGATCAACTTCGACCACACTTCATCACAGTGCATTTGAAAAAAACAACTCAATCCAAATCAGCAGTTGATGTGTCAGTACAATTAGTTTACCAAATGTGAGGTGTTAAGTCAGACATAACATTTGAGCTGACAGTTGTTCCCAATGACGTGTCTGAAAACTGTCCCATTATTTATGGAAATCATGTTATGTAGCTAGCGAATTAGCTTTATGTCAAGCAAGATGCTATAGATACCTACCTCCTAACAGATGATGCAACCTATTTCAGAAAACTAGCAATAATCCTGGTTGGTAGCATTTTCTTGCTTATAGTGTGCCAACGTGTTTGTACTAGTAAACTGTGTGTTTGCGCAGACCCAATCTGCAGTTATTGACAATATCTTTTAGAGTTGGACTCTCCCTCTCAAAAACAGCTTTCCAGGGAGACTGTTCTTTGTTCCAAAGACAAATGAAAGATGTAGGTAGACAATGAAATCCACTACAGCATTAACAAATGGCATATGCCCACCACCACAGTGTTGGTGGGGTGACACCAGAAATGTGAGGACAATACTGTTTAAGAGAACACTTCCAGTCACACTAAATCAAGGTATGCATCTTAAAGCTTCTTTCAGCTGATATGAGAATAAGTAGAACGGCAAGAATCATAATCACCCTCAGCATTTTTTTGTATATAAGGTCTAGAGATTGTCAATAGACTTCTCTATTGCAAAGGCCTACAGCCTTTTCATTTTTGCCAAACATGATCTTATTATGGCCACGATAGTTCTGTACAAACAGATTTGGGTTGACCAGGCTTAATCTCTAGTCTAAGAGGATAATGTTCTCATGCTAAACCGGTCAACAGGATCATTGAGGGGAAGGTTGGCATAGATTCTCCATTCTCCACACCTACAAGTGCAACTCACACACACATGCTGAACGGGCAGACATGCAACCAACTTTAAATGTCAGTCACTGAGTGCCCTGATATCACAGACAGCAGCTATCAGCGAAGTAATGGATCTGAAATTGTTGACAGCAGCTATCGGCTAAGTGTAGGTAGTGTTGAGAACTTGTGAGTAATCTGTGGGTCTGTCTGTGAAGTTAAAACATTTGGCTGCACAAAAAGCATACGAGATGATTGTAAATACCAATATTATTGAAAGTAACAATCCAAAAGTACACCATTATAGCAAGTTATTCTTACAAGTTACAATCATAGGATTATATAACGAGTATTGCATGTCTTATTATATTCTTTGCCTATGCTGTCCGGGTAAGGTTCCTATCCAAGGAATTCCTGGTTTACGAAGACTGCTTGTTTACATTCTTTGAGGACTGTCCAACATGCTACCACAAGTGTAAGGTCAGCACTTACATCAGAGGGACATTTGTTTCAATCAATCAGATACTGTATTAGACACACCTTGTTCTGGTTCAGCTGTATTTATATTTCATATAAAAAAACTGTGCATGCACTGTGATACAAAAGTCAGATATAGAACACACTCCAATCATGCAAGGGCATGCTATCACGACAACTAATAAATTGTCTAAATTATATACAGAGAAATAAGGTTGGAAGTAGTAACCAGATGAAGAAGGAGTACTTAGTGAGAGGCTTGGATTTTCAAGTCCTGAATATACCCTTTTTGTCCAAAGACTGAGATGTCATCTTTCCAACAGAGCTTCTCGGTCAGTTGCAAGTAGGACCATGAAAAGGCTAGGGTGCTAAGATTGAGTTTTTTCTAAAGTTCTAAACTAATCATAGTTATAATCAAGTGTGAAATACAGAGTGTTCATTTGGAAGTTATATCCCGGTGCAGGGAAATTTTCTGAAAGTCAAAACTTCATTAGCAACTGTGGCTAAAAAAAAACGAATACACGTGGGCCTTAAATGTAGGCTAATTTCTACAGGGATCAGGACACCACTGAGGCTGGAGGCTGTGGCATTAATCAAACATGCCTGGAGTGAGGTTCGGCATTTTCATTCCTTGCCTTTTTTTTCTGAGGGCTGTGGAAGAAGTATCCTTGATAGCATTAAAAGACAAAAAAAATAAGACCACGAGTTAACACAGCAGTGTTTTCAGAGTGCGTCGGCAAAAAGTGTCACGATTCTGATGTCCTCATTAAATATATTAGTTCATCACATTGAGCTAAAAACTGACAATAAAAAGAATGAAATAGGAAAGAGAAAGCTTAGTTGCTGCTAATTGGGCTTCCCATCAAAAAGGTCATTGTAGCATGCTCGGTTTGAGAGTGATTGCGAGTAGTCAGAGTTTCAAAGAATAGTAGTCATGTATTTTCAAACAAAATAACGAACATACGGAAAATAATTTGGACAAAGGATGAGGTATAAACTAATAACTAAACACCATCTCTTCCTACTCACTGCTTTGACTGTTTTTTTGGTTTGCATTCTTGCTCAAACTCTCCCCATCTCTTTAACACTCCCAACCCCCTATGGAAAGAAAAAGGAGTTCTTCACAAAACATTCAATCACAATTTCATTCTCAGCATGTGGGTGTATCTCTCTCAACTCTGGAGTGCCTAAGGGATGGACACGTTCCAGTCAGATTTGTTATTTGGATTTATTATTGTATCTAGATTTATTGGTGGTTCACTCTAAATAGCTTTTTAAAAGTCTGGGAGTCTTCACTGCTTTGTAAATTAACTGGCTAAATTGACGTTCTGCCTCTCTGCCAATTCTTGTCACAACACCTCCCATTAGCTCATCCACCAACT
>JAOVYW010007958.1:28892-41685 GCA_025775045.1 Hiodon tergisus
GTGATGGCTGAGGGAGGATTTCAGGCTTCAGTGCTTTTACAGGATTATATTAATATTTATGAGAAGTACATTCCCCCCAAAAAATGTTACTTACTGATTTGTTTATGCACCAAGTTATGTTTAAGTAGATTGCTTTGCCTTTCGTTTTCATTCAATGTATTTGACATTACTATGTCTTATATCACAATAATAATTATTAGAACAATACTGTAATTTTATATATACTGCTTTGTAATTTGTATGGCGATTACCGTACTCTACATGAGTCACGAGATGCAGGGCACCAGAGTAGGGATGAACCCAAGCACAGCTCCCACACGGACTGAGTCCTGGGCAAACACAGGTTTCGAGGCACAGCAAGGAGACTTAGTAGTATTTGAACGGTACCAGGTACCCAAAAACCCAGAACAATGAATCCCAACTACAAAACCTTAGCGACAGGGTTATAAGGAAAACAGAAACGAAGTTGAGAGGTGCAGGGCGAATGAAAACAATGAATGAAGGAAAACAGTGCACATGAGTTAGTGGAATGTTAATTGATTAATTAAGTGATTGAAAACGGAACAGAAGAGGTGAAGGTGAACCATGAAAACATGAACCTGATTCTTCCAAAACTCCACTAGCCTTGTTTGATATAATGATGGTGGTGGATGAAAGGAGGACATCATTGTTGTAATTCAAAATTCTTAAAATAAATTTGAACATTCCGAACCAGAACAGAATTATTTTTCTCAGAAAAAATAACCATTCCCTGTGTGCGTAGGTCAAGCCAACTCTTTCAGTCAGTCAATCATACGAGTTAAGAACAAAGTTTAGATCACATTAAATATATATTTCTTTTGACTTTTACAGGGCCTAATGCATTTTGTTTTAGGAATGGTGGTAATTGCGAAATAACACCTTTCAAGCTCATTTTATATTTTCTCAAGTTTATTTTGGGCTAAACTATAAGACAGCTTTTGTGATGCAGAAGCGATTTTCAACTTATTAACACATTTACTTGGCAGATTTTGCTGAGCCTACGGTACATAGGAATGGGAATGCCGATGGGAAATATTCTATTTAAGAAGTTTAGTCATGATTTTGGCTACATTGCGGCTTTACATATGTGTTTATCAGTGTTTTTTCACATAGTTATCCTTGAAAGTTCTACTTGATAATCTTGAAATCTGCAGGGGTAAAAATAACTCTAAATAAAATAAATAAAATTACGCCTCTTCTCAGTACACGCCTTAGAATGCCCAAACACAAAAATGTACTCATCAGAGATGACTATTTACTGACCAGGTGTTGTAAAAAAATGTATTCGTAATTAAAACACAAGAATGCCTTGTAAAATAATGAGGGACCCACTTAAGCCACTTCAAAAAGGGCCTATCGCGTTCAGACTGTTACCTGACCAAATCTAAAGATTGCGAGCAATAACTCACATCCCAAGCCTCTCGGGGATCATATTTTATCGACAACTTCGACCTTTTTTACAACGCGGATTGTACAAAAAGGTAAATAAAACTAATTTTAAAATGGTATGCAAATGTTTCGAAAAACCTGTACACAAAATCATATTCAGTAAGAATAAATATCATTATTGCATTTATATTATTACATGACTGTTATATTTTTTATTTTGCATCGTTAAAAGAAACAGTGTTGAGTTTTGTCACTGTTGTCCTACCTGCTCAGTCAAAGCTATGGAGTGAGTTATCTCTCAGCATGTTATGTCTATAGCTGTGTCCTGTCTGTTTGGTCTTTCTGATCGTTCTAGTTCAAAAGACTACTTGAGTTTTTCATTTGCTGTTCTTGCTACATCTCATCTATGATGTTCAGCTACTGATTTTTAAAAGTCACACAGCTCCATTACAAGCAACATGCATGCTAAAATCCAGTGTAGTGAGCATAAACAAATTCAAATATAAAAAAACAAAAAACGTGTTGAGCAGTGAACTTTTTACCCCCTAGACTTATGAATCTCTGAAGCTATGGAATCAGTTCATTGTAGACTATCAGCAGCAAAGAGCTGTTTTTCAATCTCAGCATATCGTGTTTATGTTTCTGTGAGGGCACATGACACAAAAGCCACAGGTCGACCATTCTGCATGCACACTGCTCCAAAGCCATGCTGTGAGGCTGTTGTCTGCTGACAACAAAATTGGTTTGTGAAGATCAGAATATTGTAGCACTGGTGGGATAGTAAGAAGCTCCTCGAGTTTGTTAAATACTGTGCTTTGCAGTTAATTCCAGGCCCACTCTGTGTCGTGGTGTAAGATTTTGCTCCCTGGAGTTGTCATCTCACTGTAGCAGGGAATACATTTGAAAAGGTAATTTGTCATTCCAAGAAATCATTGTAGCCTGTGTATGTCACAAGGAGTCACTGAACACATACCACTTCAGTTTTTTTTCTGGACCTGGCTTTATCAGTGAGTCCACATAGGGGACCTCTGTAAACTCTGAAATTAATCTGTAAATTTTATCAGGGTTTAACTTTAGGTTGACTGCGCTGACTCTGTCAAGAACCGATCTAAGTCCTTCATCATCTTCCTATGTATATCTGCCCAAGACAAGGATGTCAACAGCCTCCAATTGAAAGGTGTGGTTTCAAGAAAGCTTTTTCACTGTAGCCACCATGACAGATTGGATGGTAACTGTTGAGAAAAATTATATGCCCGGGAGATCAACGCTAAAACATTTCTGGGATTCCAGGAGTCCATAGTTACCGGGGGTTTCCAGCTCTTAAAAAAACAATTTCACTTGCAGCAGGAATTACAGGTTTTTTCGAATGCAGGACACATGCCTCTCTCCATTAACAGCTATGCTTGGTTTGTACTGGGCAGTGCACCAATACTTTCTCAGTTCTCTTGTTCCCCAATCAGTTTATTCATGCAATTGCAAATTGCAGATTCCAATGTTAAATCCGTTTTACAAAGCAGCTGTGCCTGGATTCCTAGTATAAGTCATACTGAATAGTTGCAGCTGGTGCCCTGATTGCACACCTCTCCACACCATCACTGAACTAACCTACCAAAATGTTAGTGCAACTGAAACATAGCATGCAACAATACTATGTGAGTATTTTTGTGTCTGTGTGTGTTCAGGTAAACGTTCAAACAGACAATCACGAGTGGTTTAATAATAAAAAAATGGTGGAACTGGTTTCATTTACAATATATAACAACTTCTGGTCAGAGCTTTAAACCAACCTAAATTGCGTGCTCTCTACCTCTTCACCTCTAGCAATTCTTGTTATTTATTACGAGTGAGAACAAATAAGTAGAATCAAAATAAAACAGCTGACATAAAACATTATTACAAATACATCACTTTGGATGAGTCCAATATAAATCTTACAGGAACATTGCACTTTGAGAAGCATTGGGGTTACTTCTCTTCTGCACCCTCCAAGGTCTAAATTTTTTACTCTGGACCCTCCCAGCACTGCGGCTGTGCCCCTGATTGCCCTTTACCGCCCAACCCATGGTGAAGCAAACTGCACTAATGGAAAGTGCTGCCTCTGTTACATAGTGAGGGATCATTTTTGCATTCCATTCGTTCAGCAGACTCCTATCTGGAGAAACTCTGAACAGAAGTGCATATAGTTGATATGTTCAAGATCATATTAGTGCAATTGGTCTTAACCATGGTGGACCTGGTTTAATTTACAATACAATCTGGTCAGAGCTTTAAACCAACCTAAATTGTATGCTCTTCATACAAGTGTTTTAATGTAACATTCCTAACAAACATGCATATGTATTGTTATGAGTATCTGCTCTGTTTTGTTACGAATTCTTTAGAGCATAATTTTGTGTTGATTCCCAGAGACCCAATCACATTCATATTTTATGTTAGAGAACATTTTAATACCTAGGATTATGAGTAGTAAGGATTTTATGGAACTGGATGCCTCTCACATACGCTCATTGCATACCTTCTCAACAGCAGGGACAGTAACTGATATCCCCAATGCGAAAGTAAAACACTATTAAAAAATAATTTATGGAAATTATTCCATCCCACATGCCAAGATAACCGGCGCAAAGTAACTCCTGCCATTTCAGAGTGTTGCATAAATTAAATTACTTGCATTAATTCGGAATAATCGTTAAGCCGTTATCAATTTTCTTTTTGTATAAATTTGGCATGAACGCTTTTAAAATTAAATTAAAAAATAAATTATTTACTTACAAGGAAAGGAAATAAACTGGGAACGGTGTCCCAGAAACTGATTTAGCTGTGTGGTCATGAAGCAGACTGGCTGGGTGCATGTAAAAGCTCTTTATTACGAGTTGTCATTGCCTGGCCGGACACAGGGAGGAAAACTGGTTAAATACCTCTGTAGGTCGGTCCCCTGCCACAATTATGCTATTAGCAATTCAAGTAATAATTTCTATATTGTAAATTACGGTAGCTGAAAGTTATTACAAGGCTCTACACTTGCAATTCTTCTGATAAATTTAAGGGTTACTTATTAAACAGTATAACAGTGCATATCTTGGAGGATCCTGCAAGTGCTCGCTTATGCATAACAGGTGTGGAGGTTTGCATATGAGGATTGCATTTAGAGGCATTTACACTCTGCCAAACGGGGAGACTAGACTAGACTGCCTTCTTAATGAGTTAAGCTGCTGCAAATCGACAGTCAGACATGTCTGGAGAGAGGGACTGAATGATTCCCCTGACCCTTCGGGGGGCCAGGGTCTCCCAGTCTCATTTTCTGAATTCTGTTGCAGGCTGGATGGGTCATGGTGCTACAGGGTTCCAAGTGTCTAGCTGAGAAGATCCCATAGTAGTTCCCATGGAGCACTGCATCAGGGAAACAAACCATGTCCTATTGGGCCAGCACGGTGCTATCAGCAGGACGCTAACCTGTTTCTGCCTTATCTTCTCCAGGCAGAGCAGGAGCAACGCTATTGGAGAAAACCCCTACAGCAAGGCCAATGGCCAGCAGCATTGCATTTGCACAACTACGCTCAGACATTCTGTGTCTTTTTTTATGGAGAACCAGAGGGGGGATCTTGAGGGAGACTCCAGACTCGATTATTGTAATGCTATATTATCAGGTGGCTCAAATACAGCCACAAATACATTACAAGTTGTTCAGAACGCAGCTGCTAGGATCCTTACTAGACGTAAGAAATATGATCGCATCACACCAGTGTTGGTTTCATTACATTGGCTGCCAATAAGGCTGATTTTAAGTTACTTTTGTTAACTTTTAAGGCTGTAAGTTGGCTAGCTCCCTCTTATCTAACAGCTATTATAGTCCCGTATGTCCCATCTAGATTACTTCGCTCAGAGGCTGGGAATCTATGTATACCAAGAATATCCAAATCAAAATCTGGAGATAGAGCATTTGCATATAGAGCTTCACAACTATGGAATAGCCTCCCAAAATTTGTGTGGGAATCGGACACTATATTTAAAGCAAGATTAAAATCGCATCTTTTAAAACTTGCATATAGTCAACAGGGGGACTGTGACAGTGAAGGGACGGTGGCTATTAGAAACGTTTTGGTGATAAGAAGCATTCCTGTTATCGCACCATCATTGGTGGTTCAGACCACCTTCATGGCCATGTGTTGTTTCCGGCACTCACCCTCTTTGTATGCTGCCATAGATATATGTAGCTGTGACCACTCACAAAATTTCACTTTTAAAACTTTAAAATTACCTGATCATCCTGCTTCCATAGGTAACCATTAACAATGCGCTATCGCTCTCTTTCGAGCAATCAGGACTGCATCACTTTCACCACAGCAACCAGTGGACCATTAGACTGGACTCCAGCCATCTGGACCCCCCAACGCTCTCCTCTGGATATTACAATATCTTGGAACTCCTTGACTGGGGAGCATCAAACAATATGGACATTAGATTGTTTAATTCAGCTCCTAGTTCTGGCCAGCGGAGGATGGGCTGCCCCATTAAGCCAGGTTCCTCTCAAGGTTTCTTCCTGCCAGCCTAGGGAGTTTTTCCTTTTCATGGTTGCCACTGGCATGCTTTTGGGGGGGTCAGGCCTGGGACATATTGTATTTTCCTGTATGTAAAGCGTCTTTGTGACATGGAAAATGTGAAAAGCGCTTATTATAAAAATAAATTGATCGATTGATTGATTGATTGACATGTTACAGTCCAATTTTTTTTCACGTTTCCACCTAGTAGTAAAAGGTTTAAAGGATTGTACATTTAGGAAAAGTCTGTTTCTAGAGGAAAGGTTCAATATTTGCCAAATGATCTTTCCTTTCCTTAGGGCTTTGGCAATGCACTAACGCACTAGTTTTTGCCTTCAGGAATAGCACAGTAACAGATACCTTTGCATTGCATAATAGATTCAACATATTTTTTTTATATTGTCAGTCTGTGAAACTTTCCATCCCACACAAAATTTTAACCCCTTCTGGAATTATTTTTTTCAGTCAGACTTTCATTTTAGATGGACCTAAAACATCAGCATGTTTCACTATTTGCCTGAAGTTGAAGGGCCTACTAGGTTGGGCAATTTAGTTTAGCATGTTGTCAATGTGGGGTCATATAACCCAGACACACTGTAAGTATTGAAGATAAACATATAATCCTCTTCTTCTATTCGCTACATCCCTGGGACCTAGATTTAGTAGTAGGTTTTAGTAGGTCTTTCAATATGATCGTAACATCTTTCACTGGGTACATACTAACAGCGTGGAGACGTAGGAATATCCCACAATACACTAGTGTCTTTTCATTAACCTTTGCAG
Source organism: Hiodon tergisus (assembly GCA_025775045.1). NCBI lineage: Eukaryota > Metazoa > Chordata > Actinopteri > Hiodontiformes > Hiodontidae > Hiodon > Hiodon tergisus. The sequence continues at coordinate 35,624 of JAOVYW010007958.1, forward strand.
GTGGCTTATGGATTTGTAATTTTTTTAAGAAAATGTGTCTAGTTTAGGGGTGTTGAGATTGGCCATAGTCTTTGGAGGCTCCTGTATGTTTCTCAGTCAGATCATTGGTCCTAATGAGATCCTTGACAGCAAACACAATGGATGTAAGGGCAGAACCCTGACGGGGCGTAACATTGACTCACGGTTGCTGCGCATAGTGCATAGTGGGCGAGAGAGCTGGGGGCAGTAAAATAAAAACAGTTATGAGTAATAGGGACTGTAGACCCAGTATATACACGATTGTCTGCAGTGCGGTCAGGAGCCAAAGGCAAAATCTTTGCCTTGGGGAAAAGGAAGCGGTTTTGCTTGCTGGAGGCAACTTTGTATAATTTTATTTAGTTTTCTTGGCTATGCTCCATTACGATTTACATAGCGTATGGTCTCATTCTGCAGTCATTTATGCAGAATATTTACAGAAACGATGAGATTCCCATTAGCTGCCATCCATCTTCTCCCGCTATCTATCCTGTGTGCGCCGGTCCATATTTAACTATACTCGGCCCCATAACAAGGAAGCTATTTCCAAACAGTATCCAAAAGTAATAGTGCAGTGACAGCTTGTAAGTTGTTTTTGTAAAGCTAAAGCTTCGTAACAGACTCCAAGCGTGGTGTGCCATTCAGCAGTTTTAGTTTTTTTCTTTCTTACATTTTTCTTAAGCTGTACTGATTATATGCAACTTAGTTTGCACATTTTCTACTGTGTGGTCTAGTGAAATAAATGGTATTGGTTTTTCAAACATTAAAAAAAGGTACCTTTCTGTTTTAATTTCTTATAGTTTGAACTTAATTGTCCAAATTGGTTAATTATCCTTAGCATTTTGAAACTTCAGTGAGGAACATGTAGAAAATTCTGTACTGTTGGAGACCAATAAATTGAGACTGGAAACATATTGAGACCCAAATCCTGACCCCAACCATGCTGTTTCAGGGTGGACATTTTGATCCGTCCGCAGCTAAAGTAGATGTTGACTCGGCTGTGATCGAGAATTGTCCTTAGACCACGCCTCGCTTTGGCCCAAGAAAGTACTTTGAATAAAATTCCTCGCACCTGACAATGGGCGGAAACACGTGAAACACTCACTTTCATTTAGAACATTTGGATTAGTTATGCACCACCTGTGATCTGAACTACACCCCTGAACAAGGGTGGTGGCATCGGGTTATTTTTATGTGTTTTTTTAGATTTAAATTACATGGGATATAGCTTGTATATAATGCTACTGCTTAGTTTTAATTTTGCACGTTAAATTTAATGCAACCAGCTATGAGCCTCAGCTCACTGCACTTACACATTACAGCAATGGCATAATTTAATGACTCAAACAGTTAGATTCTGATTTACAGTTACTTACAGCACTTTAAATTCTATAATAAACAAATAAAGCCAAATAAAGAGGCTGCCGTATTTGATATTTGCTATCTACCAATAATAGATTCAACTACAACTGTTCTTGCTATTTTAGTCTGTAATTTAAGGCTGTGTCTCTACCCATCACTGGCTTGCACAAAGGAGTCCCTTAATTGCTATAACTCGTAGGAAGGGATGAAGGGTCTGTACATTTGTGGGATATTCTGCTCCAGTTCCTTGCAATTCCTGCTGGCTCTGAAGACACTGAATCCACATGCATGTTACATAACCTGCGCTGGCTATTCCTTCAAGATATCCCAAAGCCATCACAAGCTGTATCAGAGCCAAAGCATTCTGAATAAGCCACAGAGTAAGCAAGTACAGAGTGCATTATTTTATAGAGCATATGGTAAAAGCACATGTTTGGAGCATATAGGTATATATAATGGATGCAACGGGTTTTCCATCCCCAAAAAAAAAAAAATTCTCTTAAATTAATTTAGAAAGTCACAGGGCCTTTAGACAACTTAAAATAATAATGTATCCATTGCAAATGCATTACAACTGAGTTCATGAATTGACTGTTCTGTAAGCCGCTTTGGAAATTTTGATGCATTGCATTGTATAAAAACTGGAGGCCCCAGGTGTAGGGTTTTGTTTCATAAATGCAATTCATTATCATCTTATGTAAAAAAATGTAATAAAGGGCAGTGATAAGTGGAATGTGATTTTGAATTGGTATTTATTATTGTGAATTCAAAATAAATTTGAGTCTTACCAACATGTTTAGGGTCAAAGAACCTTCTACATTGATTCAGCACTATTCAATGTTGGTTTATTAGCCAAGAAAAGTCTACATGAATCCACATGTTTGGATCCAGAAGTAGTACGAAAAAGTACGGATTCTTACAAATAAAAACTATTAAGGGTCACTGTTACGCTCAATGTGAGAGATGCTAGCTAGCTGTCATTAGCAACAAACAAAAAAACAGTTACTCTAAATTATCTTTAACGTGTACTGTTAAAAACAATGTTACGGTACTTACGTAAACTTGGCTAGTTAGCAAAATTTAATTAAGGCTAACATTAGATTTCACATGTATACGAAAAGTCTGAATTTCATGTAGTACACCCAGCATGTGGTGGCACATCACTATGAAATGGCTCTTGTATTCTGGTGAGGAAATAATATATTATTTCTTTCTGTTTGTTGCTTATGAATCCTGTGCTTCACAGGGACTGAGTCTCCAGTGCTAGACATTTTTTAATTTGAGATACTGTCCCTTCTCCAGAAAAAGTTGCTATCATAACCAATTGTCAGAATGCTTGTTGAAGCTGTTAATTGCACAATCAGCCCATTTTATTGTGTAATAATCCTTTCCCCAAGATGTCAGTGAAGGCATTCCTCAAATTTATTGTACATGCATTCAAGCCAAAATGGGATTGAGCTCTGGAAGAAATCTGGCCATTATTGGGTGTGTGGGAATTATAAACATTTGAGAGACTTCTTAGGAGATTCCTGCTAAATTATGTTTTGTCACATGAAACAAAAGGTATCTAGGGCCCTATAAGCATGCAGTGCGACTACAATTATAAATGGCTGCTAGAAATGTTCCTCTTAAGATAGGGTGAGAGAAACGCAAGGTAGGGTCCTTAAGTGTGAACAGAAATAACCCTGAGCTTCAGCAAGTCCCGTGAAAGAAGAAAGTAATCTTCACAGGCTCCAGAATTATCAATGGTTCCCTAGTTACAAAAATTGTTGAATGTAAAACCTGTAAAAAAAGAAACAATGCTGCTGACCATTCTGAATCTCAGGTCAGATCGTACCTATCCTTCCCTTTGTGGTTAGCTCTCACAATTTAAACAAACAACCTGTCAGAGAATGTACTTGCAATGGGAATTTTCCTGTTCTTCTTTTTAATTTGTGCAAAAATTATTAATAAAGGTTGTTTTAGTAAACAAAACAAAAAACAACCAAAAAAAAAAAAATATCACTTAAGACACTTCCCCTTTTTTGCTTTAGGGGAAACAATTTTAGTTTTAATTAGTATTTAATATACTGCACATGGCCCATGTAATGGAACATCTTGTAATGATCTAATACAACCTGACCAGCATGGGTAATTCAGCTCACTCTCATACATTTTTAAGGGTTGAGGATCCGTTTGCAAGCACTGTGATTTGTGTGTAACCTGGACAGAAATTCCAAACAGGGAGTACTTGTGGTAAGCTTAATCCTCTGATTTCTGACAGGCTTTAGCACCGTCACTGATTATGCCCAAGGAAAATAAATAAATAAACAACCTGAGTGGCATTGAGACAGAGAAGGCTTTAATCTAGGCTTCAAATTCCCTCCACTCGTTTCACTTACAGCTGTCAAAAACAAAACAAAATGTAAAATAATATTGTGAGTTACTTAAAATGCTGTATTCCTGGTTCGTGTAGCTAGGTTTTAAAACTAGCAGCCGAGTAAGACCATTGCTTTTTGCACTCCTTAAGCAACATAAAAAATATGAATCGCTGCATAAAATTTCAGCTGTATAAAGGATAAACGTGAAATTGTAAGTTATTTAAGTCACTCTTGACAAGAGTGTCTGGTAAACAAATAAATACTGTAAATAATGACTGTTCATCCAACATTGTCACTGGATGTAATTGACCTCTAAACAGATGTGTTGAACATTTGTAAATCATAAAATTTTCCTAGGCACTCTTAAAACCTTTTTTTGGTGGGGATTCCGATTAGGCTTCCACGAGAAGTCCCTATCAACAATCTATTAGAATATCCTCAATGTTAAATTATTAAACACAAAAAACATATTATAACGGATGAATTGTAACATATTTAATAAGACATATTATAACAATTTTCATAAAATGGTGTTGTGGTATTTACAAAGACGTCTTTTGAGAACATAATTTAAAAAATTTGATTAGCTGTTATTGCTTTAATGTGTCCCTGGGGATATCAGCCGGGGCCTTCGCCTGAAGCCACACTGTCTTCTCTTTTCTCTGGCCTTGAGGTGTTTACTCTCTCAATGTGTATCTCTCTCAAAATAGGGACTTATTATTAATCTATTGGAGGATGAGTGAATTTGGTTGTTCTGGTTTAGGTAGTACTTGATGAACACATACCAATGTGTGTATTTTCTACAAAATCTGTTTTTAAAATGATACCATATTTTAATATCTTCGACACCCACATATCCATGAAGATTTAAGGATTGAGGTATTCCCTTACCACAATAAAAAAATGAGCCCCAAACATTTGTTTGAACAACTGTTTTTCGCAAACAGACGGACTACAGGTTTGAAGTATGTACTGTGAGAAAGCATAAAGTTCTCTCCTTCAATTTTTACATGATTATATCAACGACGGACATAGCAGGTAATGTTGTTATAGCATTGCTGTGAAGTTGTCGCAACATTATGGAAATGATATGCGTTACCTAGGAAGCATGTTAGCAAACAGAGAATGGTGCACAGCAATAAATTCTGTTCCAACACAATTGACCGGAACCCGAGTGGCATTTTACCTTCTCTGTGATGTATTATTCAGTTCCCCAAACTGCCTGTAACCTTTTTCACAAACAGACTGAACTCTTAAAGTGCAATATGTACATTGGTGGAACTGCACATGGCCTCTGACATTATCAGAGATAATCAGTTTGCGCTGGAAATATGTTTCACGGCCTCTCGCTCAAAGGTTGCTGCGTTCTATTAAGTCCGCATCATGGTCTCGTGAGCTCAAAATCCAAATCCACTTCGTTAATTCATCAATCCAGAATCCAAAATAAACCCGAGCGAGAGCTTGGAACGTGCGGTCGCCAGCGTTGTGGTCAGACAGAATCAGAACGAAGGTGCAGTGGGAAAAACCAACGGAGGATGGGTCAAACAGAGGTGGTCTGCTTTATGCTGTGGAAACTGATCCGTGTCGGGGAGGTGGGGATGGACATGGCCCGGGCCACTCGAACCCGCAACGCGTGGTTGTCCTGCCATCGATGCCACCTTTTCCTTGCCGCTGACCGCACCTGAAACATTGAACCATGTTTATCCTGAGCCTTGTCCATTTATGCAGAAAAAAAACAATAATTTCGCCATAATACAAAAATTTTTAAAATGGAGAGACTGCCCCTGAATGTATCTATATGATGGTTTTTTTTTTGGAGGGTCTTCCAAAGTCCTGAAGGAAGAGGGCAGAGGGGGGTGGAGTGAGTTGCTCCTGATCAGGAATAATAGGTTGGAGGTTGCGGAGGGTTAGGGTTAGGGTTAGCATGGTGGTAAATGGGGCTGTCGTTTTTTTAAAAACTATTCTTTAGAATAATTAAAACAAATGTGCATGATTTATCTGTTTTGGGGCCATTTGGATTGAGTACAGAAAGCTGAAAGGATTTTATCACTGCAAGGCAGACCCCATAAACATTTGTTTACTCAACCTTCTCATGCCATGACAATGAGAATAAAACACAATAATTATGAAACTGAGGTCCCAGCAGAAACACACTGCAGACAGTGGCTCCAGAGATGACGGATACTGTAGACCTTCCTCTAGAAACGCATTAACATTAGTTAAACATCCAGTCATTGTGACACACACCCTATGCATTTTGATTAATTAGCCCCTGATAAAAAAGAGAGTGATCTGACATTGCATAATATTGCATACACACAGATA
>JAOVYW010007960.1:0-10470 GCA_025775045.1 Hiodon tergisus
CACACCCCACCTCTCCACCCCTCAGCCCCCACACCCCACCTCTCCACCCCTCAGCCCCTCCCTCAACTCCTGGATGATGCCAGTACCTGGATGGATGCCAGAAGATGGTCAGCCGTGTCGTTGAGGCCAGGAATGAGGTCGCAGAAGCGCTCAGTGTTGGCAGTCCACAGGACAATCACCTTGTCCACACCCGTCTTCTCCTGGAAGTCTCGGATATCCCTGCGGATCGCCTCAACCTGCGAGATGGGGGGGGGTGCAATGGGTCTTTCACATGACCCCTTCTACAATAGTATCTCCCGTCTTGTGTCACATGTGATCCCCGGGCCATTTACCTGTTCCGCCTTGCTGCCCACTATGAGGTTGTCTGCTCTTTCCTGCTGGTTGGCAGCGATGAATTCTGGAATGTAGATTGAGGGTCGGGGTTTCATCTTGGCCATGCATGGCCGAAGTTGTTCCTGCAGGGCCCAGTCCAGCACCCCGGCCCGCTCCATTGCCTGTCCCAAGTCCATGGCAGAGATGTCCCAGCCTGGAGGAGACGCGTCATTAAGTGAATGAGCGCATCTAATAAATAAAAAAAACCACGGCACAAAGCCACGAGATAGGTGAGATAGGTGAACGTTGCATAGGGTTTTTTTTTTAGGCCCTCCCCCTTACCATCAAACACAATGTCATTGGGGTGCACCATGGGTAACAAGTCCCTAAAAGGCACATAAACGTCTCCTTCGGGTCCTGAACCCAGGAACACTGTGGATGCCTGGAGCAATGAGCCGTAGTAATTGGCTCTCTGGGGGTGGGGGGGGAAAGAGAAGAGAATCAAAGACATTCCAAAGGGGCGATGTCCAGTACACTCGTATAGGATAAACGGCATACGTGGCAGGCAGTCTGTTTTTCAGGGCGACAAGTAAGCCTAGTACACACAGCCCAACTATCAAGAAAATAGGGTATTTCTGAGAAGAGAAGAGATTGTGCACATCAATATAAATTCGCTCTCTATATATACATTTATCTACATATATATACATATATACACGCACACACACTCACTATATGGACAAAAGCATTGGGCCACACCTCTTAATCATTGAATTCAGGTGTTTCATTCAGTCCCATTGCCACAGGTGTATAAAATCAAGCACCTAGGCATGCACTCTGCCTTTACAAACATTTGTGAAAGAATGGGTCGTTCTAAAGAGCTCACTGAATTCAAAGCGTGGTACTGTCAGTGTGTTGAATTTCTTCCCTCCTAGATATTCCACGATCAACTGTAAGTGGTATTATTGCAAATTGGAAGCGTTTAGGAACCACAGCAACTCAGCCATAAAGTGGCAGACCACGCAAAGTTACAGAGCGGGGTCGCCGAGTGCTGAGGCATATAGTGTGTAAAAGTCGCCAACGCTCTGCTGACTCAATATCTGCAGACTTCCAAACCTCCTCTGGCATTAACATCAGCCCAAAAACTGTGTGCCGGGAGCTTTACGGCATGGGTTTCCATGGTCGAGCAGCTGTATGCAAGCCATACATCACTAAGCACAATTCCAAGCGTCAGATGGAGTGGTCTAAAGCACGCCACCACTGGACTCTGGAGCAGTGGAAACGTGTTCTGAGGAGTGACGAATCACGCTTCTCTATCTGGCAGTCTGATGGACGAGTCTGGGTTTGGCACATGCCAGGAGAATGTTTCCTGCCTGACTGCAACTGTAAGGTTTGGTGGAGAAGGGATAATGCTTTAGGGTTGTTTTTCTGGGGTTGGCCTAGGCCCCTTAGTTCCACTGAAGGGAAATGTTAATGCCTCAGCTTACCAAGACATTTTGGAAAATTATTTTCCAACTTTGTGGAAACAGTTTGGGGAAGGCCCTTTTCTGTTCCAGCACGAGTGTGCCCCAGTGCACAAAGCAAGGTCCAAAAAGGCATGAGTTTGGTGTGGAAGAAATTGGCTGGCACGCCACGCACAGAGCCCTGACCTCAACCCTATCGAACACGTTTGGGATGAACTAGAACGGAGATTGCGAGCCAGGCCCTCTCGTCCAACATCAGTGTCGGAAATTCCAACAGACACACTCCAAAATCTTGTAGAAAGCCTTCCCAGAAGAGTGGAAGTTGTTATAGCTGCAAAGGGGGGCCTATGGATTTATAATGGGATGTCATAAAAGCTCCAGTGTGTGTAGATGTGATTAGTAGGTGTCCCAATACTTAAGTCCATATAGTGAAAAACCACACATTTCTGCCTTCCAAGCAGTTCTGCACTCTGTCCCGAGGTCCGCTTACCTTTACACCAGTCTTGGTACTCCAGGACAGACCCAGCTTGTTGGCAAGCACCGCCGCTGTGACAGTGGTGCCGTTGTTGCCCCCCCAGCCAACCAGCATCACTCCCAGTCGGGGAACGGCGCGCTCTGAGCGAAAGGTCAGGTGAGTGGCGCAGGGGGTCACCTGGGAGAGCGGGCGGATGTGGGAGAAACGGAGAAAAACCGGAGGTGTATGTCGAAAGTCTAAATACTAAGGGAAAGTGGGGCTTACCCACCTGAATTCAGGGCATCGTGCCCAAAAATCTTCCAGAACGGTGTTGGTCATGCATTTATTGCAAATTACTGAAGTTCTTATTAAAGACTTATATTATTTTCTGCCAGCCAATTTATTTAAATCAAATCGTCAGGAAGCTTCTATTGGGGTACACGTTCAGAAAATTGAAGATATGAAATATATAAAATTTCAAATTGCCAGACAACACTGAAACAGAGGCATTTTCAGGTTATACACACACAGTTTTATATTTGAATACCTCATATATCCCATTGTCCCGGGACACGGATGTGGTGTTATAGGTGTAATTGGACTCAATGTACTTTTCAGTATACTTCACATTGGGACTGTTAATTCGGATCACTTCTGCCATGGTGGAAACCTACTAAAGAGAGATAGTTGGAAAATCAGACAATAGTTAATCAAACCATATTCAAACGGGTTGAGCTGCCATATAGGCAAGCAATTATCTCTTTCCCGACTTTATGCCTCCTGATTGCTGCGGTTACTGGCATTAAATCCACGAGGTACTCGTCGATGAAAACTCAAATTTACATTATCCCAAGATTATTAACTCGGTTTATTAAAATTAATACTTTTTTTTTCTTCTACTCAGCAATAACTGGCACGTCAATTGCTGGACTAGAATAAATCGCAGTACAAGACAGTTATACAAACAAAAAATGACTAAACGTAATGATTTATCAATGAGAACCCTGACGTTGCAGGAACTTTGAGGGTCCTTCAAGTCGTGGTATTTTCTAAGATAAGCTACATCTAAATCTAAGGTCATTCCGTAGCTGCAGCGGTTTCGAAACCTCTTCGCGATAGCAACTGTTGAATATCTAGCCTCGCAAATATGAGACTACGGTCTGGGTCGAACAAGTATTAGCAAGTCAGTCACCAGAATTATCTCCTTAATGCACTTTTCCCCCAGAACGCACTGAAAACGCAATATTTCTAAATAGTAAAGAATAAACTGAGAAAAGAACAAACAACCCCTAAAGTAGCGGCGTAACAAACCACCACCGACTGGGAAGCGTTACGTTTAAACACCGTGTCGCCGTTGAAGCAGTTCTTATCCGAGCCGTTATTAAGAAAGAAAATTTTTGTTTGTTTGTTGTTCTTGTTTTTTTTTTTAAAAAGGTCAATTGACAAGCGATCAACATCCCCGGAAAAACGAGAAGACTGAGCGTCTGGCGCTGGATCAGAAATTCTAGTAATTTCCACAGGAACAGTGAAGCACTTCGCTGCCAAGAAGCTTATAATGAACCGAAGACTCTAGAATAGTGTCAAACTGAATGCTTTCTAATCCTTAACGTTTTAGACCAACAGGTGGCACATTGGTTAAATCACCAGCTGTATAACTGTTGTACAATTACATTTTTTTGTTTTACGCCTGCACGCTATAATTATTTTAAATAAATACACTGTAACCTTTTTAACCCACAGTCTATTAAGTTAAATTATGAAATGCAATGACTACATGTAGCAACCTCTGGACTTAACCCCCCCGTGTTAATCGCTTAATGTGGCCATCTTTTTAAACACCTGAGTTTCAAAGATTTGTATTCGACGATGGTATTATCAAGCGATGTCCCCAGTGCCTTCCTTAGCGGCGGCTTTAAAGTAACGGATATATTCTCAATTAGGACATGGAAAAAAATATCTACTGATACCATGTCATAACATAATGCAGTAACTTAATGTTTTCCCATCAATAATGAGCACTTATGGGTGTTACTGTGATTAATTAGATCAACTGCCTTACCTTTTTCGACGTGAACCCTGGCGTAAACTTCGCCGAATGAATAACCTTCGCAACACCTAACCGTGGACGAAGAGGCGTCTTTAGTCAAAAGAGGTGTGTCTATGCAGAATAACCAAAAGCTCTGGGAGAAAAACCTAGAACGCCGAGTTAGAACTCGCGAATCGAAAACGCGTCATTTCTTAGGCGACAAGCCGCGTAGTTATTTTCGAAACCTGTTTTTATTTGTGTTTCTTCATGTTAAAACTCGTGTATATATAGATATGGTTAAACTTTAAAATTATTCATACCCAGGCCAAATTTTGAGTTAAAGTTAATTTTTATTTGGTGAATGGGTATCTTCTGACTGGAAATGACTCAAGACATTATGTTAGAGATATTTATTAAAAATATTAGCAAATTATTTTTTTTATTTTTTTACATATACCAGATCTTATAGCAAAATTCTCAGGGAATGCAATCTTCTGCACCATTCTAAATGCTCCTGGTAACTTCTTGCATTTTAATCAACTATAAATTCAGAAAAGCTGATACACCTGTTTGCCAGTCAGTTTCTGGTCAATTGCAAGTCATGGTTAAAACCAAGGTGCTTAGTGAGGACTCCCCAGTTGCGCATTGTTGATGCTCACAAGAATAGGGAAAGGCTACAAAGGTATTTCCAAATGTTTTCAAGTACCAGTGGCCACTTGAAAGTTCAAGGAGTTTCACACTAAAAAATGTAAAAGTGATCCAAATGTGGTGGGAAAATAATGCTTTGGGGGTGTTTTTTCAGCCAATGAGACAGGCAACCTTGTAAAAGTAAATGGCATCATGTAAAAAGAAGACTACATTAAGATTCTGGAGCAAAACATCAGACAGTCTGCAGAAAAATGCAGTTGACCTTCCAACAAGATAACGATCCAAAAAACACAGCAAAAGTGGTCAAGAAATGGTTGGCAGACCAATGGTTGGAGTCCAGACCTGAATCCAATCAAGAATTTGTGTAGAGAACTGAAGACCAGAGTGACGGCAAGGACGCCTTCTAACCTCAAGGACCTGAAGATCTATGCAAAAGAGGAGTGGTCCAAAATCCCAGTCGAAATTTGCAAAAAAAAAAAAACTTGGCACCAATTATAAAAACTGTGACAGCTGTGATGAAAAATAAAGGCTTTGCCATTGATTATTGAGAAAGGGTATGAATAATTGTGGAAAGGAAAGTTTTGTCAAAATGCAAAAAAAAAAAGAAGCTAATATTCGTTAATATCGCTATGACAGTGTCTTAGTTTTTATGGTATGGCAGTTGTACCAGAGAATCTTTGCAATCCTGTTGCGCCCTACACTCCCTCCCGTACTCTTCGATCTGCCAATTCATTCGCACTTCAGCAGCCTTCCTTCAAACTTACATCTATGAGGGAAAGAGCTTTCTCTTCCAGAGGTCCCAAGTTACGCAATGCTCCAACCTTGGATTGTTTATTTAAGGTAGTCTTTTAATATTTATTAATTTTGTTTTATATGCGGAGGCTGCTGTATGTTAGTAATTTTGTGTTAGTCTTTTTGTTGTTATGTTGTTACCAATTGTTGGTACGGTGGTTGCTGTTGTATGTTATGTGTTATTCAATCTTGTAGCGCTTTGAGTGTATTTTGGGATTAAGTGTGTGCGATGCATATAATTTGTTTCCGTTTTCAACGCAAGGATCTGCTGTGGTTTATGCTTGTTTTGAGGAAGCAAAACCATGTGGAAAATCAGTTGCATGTGGTTCATAGTCGTTTAAATAGCTACTACTAACTTCAGCTAATTTAGCACGTGAATGATGGGGGCAGTCACACAAGCCAAAATCAACTGAAATTAACTTCCTTGGTTGGTAGTTACTTTGAGGTCTCATAGCCACACATTTATTTAATTCGCTCACAATTTCACAACGGTTTGAAGTAATAACGAAGCCACTTGTTCCTTACCAAAGCATTAATCTGATTTCACAAATATTATGGTTAGTGTGACAGAAGCGCAAAACTGAACCGAATCGGCACAAACTAGCCTCATTCAATACCCGAGAACAAGTTTGTACTTTTCCAGTAGAAATGGGTGTTGAACAGAACCCTTCGCATCATTGCTTAGACAATAAATTGCAGTCTTTTAAAGAATTCTATTTAGTTTACATTTATTTCATTTACACACCTTGAGTGGACACCAAGGGTTTGATTTGCACCCCCTCTCACTTTTGAAAACTTTTTGACAACACCCTTTATGGTTTCCACAGAAAGGATTCCACTCTCGTTTTTTCAGCACATTTAACAAAATAAATGGCTCAGTCACAGGCCTTCCACACTGGGCATTCAGGAAGCGGCTAAACATTCAGTAAGAGACCATGGTAACCCCACAAAGAACAGCCAAGGGTGCAAAGAGTGTGGGGTGGGGTTGGGTGGAACAAGCTACCCTGAATCAGAAACATAAAATTGGCGCAGACCGACAAGCTTTCATTTTTCATTTCACGTTTCCTTTTTATAAGAGCATCGTTTTCTTGTATCTGTGTAACTCTTTAATGAAGATAATGGCTCCATGGGACACAAGGCCGGTGTCCTTTATTTTATCAGCGTAAAAACAGACTGGTACAGCATGTGGTCTGAGATGACGACAAGCACCCCCCCCCCCCCATCCATCCGCTGTGTTGACCGATAAGGCCTGACGGCGTCCCTGGCATTGGTGTCCCCTCAGAAACTGCCCCGACCTCGATGGGGGAGACGGAGCGAGTTGGCTTCCACGTTCTCCATAAGGCCAAATAGTGCAAAGAGCAGCTACATATCACACCTGAATCTGAGAGCCAGGAATTTTGCGAATATACTAAAATTCCACTGCAGAAATGGAGTCAATGACCTTGAACCCGAGACAGATGGACACTTGCGCTAGTGAAACCCGATTTCAAAGTGGGTTATTGACACACAACAGAAAGTACGAAAATAAACCCCATGGGTCCCCTAGACTGAAAAAAAATTTATATCAAAGAAATGTATGCAGGTGGGTGATCTTAATGTAAGTAGGGTAATAGACCTTAACTGAAATTTCTGAAAACCACACCTTACATTTAAATAATTTTGTGTGTGCTTAGGGGATACCTTACAAAAACCTCAACTGCTAGTAAAGATTCACAACTAAAGTGCAACAACTGTTTAAAAAAAAAAAAAAAAAAAAAAAATTTGATTTCAACATCTGTCCAAGATAAATGTATTTTACAGTCTTGTTTTATAAAGCCTACTGTGAATTTTAGTGTTTAGACCCCACCCTGCAACTCTTAAAGTTTCCGTGCTAAGCAGCAGCAGTGTTCCTTGCATACAATCCTATACAACAGGCTGTTTGGCACATTCAAATTAAACCAAGATTTGTGCTTTGACAGTCATACAAAAGGACCAACTTCAGAACTGCATGGTTTTGGGCCCAGAATGGCGACGGGAGCCGAATAGCCTCATAATGAATTACTGTGATATTACCAGGCAGAATCTGTCAGCGGCTCTCCGAGTTAACCTGTCGAAAACCGTCTTTGCAAAAAGGCAGTGTGTAGGCTGAACCGAGAAAACGCCCGAGAGGACTGTGGAGTAGCCGCGCTTTGTGTGCGCAAGGCTAGACCAAATTAGGGGTAAAACTGTCATCAAGCCAAATGACAGCCTAGCGCTAATCAGTCACCGCGACCACAAAGTTAGGTTACGTGCGTTACATCGGAGGAAAAGGTTTACATTAAAAGCACCAGACCAACACGTTCCCATCTACGCTGTAAGTGACGGAGAGCATCTGATAAGATTTGCTGGAGTCTTTGGAAAATTCCTCACACAATTTAAACAACTTCCCTGATTTCAGCCTGATGTTAAGACGGAATCTGTGAATTTGCTCAGACCTGAACGCTTCGGTCAACGCGCTAATCGGATTAACGTTAAGGACAATGTGCATACTTTTCCGTTTCGCTCGCGTCGTCTTCGATGCGTCATGTTTACATCTGCGCCAACATTAATTTGTAGCCAAGACATTGAATTGGATGCAAATACTGGTTTATCTGAACGGCTACATATTAGGTTCATAGGTTACTTATAGAAGGCAAATGTATCTTTTAACAAGACCCGAGTAAAAGACATTGTAAACAAGACCGAACAAAGTGCTATTTTTTTTTTTTTAATATATTCACCCAATATATATATATATTTGTGATAGAAGACTTAACTGCAGGACAGAATACTTTCAGCTGAACTCTGTGCAAAGATACAAAAAAAGACTAGCGTAAATACTGAGGATTTCCGGACACTTCCGGACACCTGGTCCTGATCGGACCTGATCTCGGGTCAATCTGTTCCCGGCACGATGACTCGAGTAACCCGGAGATGTGGCCGGTATGCAGTGTGCTTGCTCAGCGTTGTAGAGGTTTCCTGAAACGACTGGCTCTACCGCTTAAACTAAACGCATTGCAATAGCCATTGAGATGGACCCAAACGTCTTTATGTGCAAACTGTTAAAAACGCAGAGTGAAAAACGTCTGAACCGCGCGTTGCACGCGGACTGTGGAGTACAATACACCTTGCCCTACTTTGAGGATGGTTGCAGCACACATTCACAATTATTAATGGCAGCCAAATCTTGGTTGTGGGGCGCACAGATCGACTCGGACAAAACCGGAAAAGAAAATTGCTCAAGATGAGCACCTTCACATTCACTCCGAGACAGGGAAGTAATTTCTGTTCTGAATATGAAACGTTAAAGCAACCGTCCTCGCCTCAAACCGGGGTCAGTTGGCTTTCGCTTTAGAAAAGTGTGTAAATACCCAAGTTGGTGTGAAGTTGGCCAATGAATGGGTGTCAGTCGCGACTGGGGAAAGGTCCGCATAATACGTGCGTCGCCTGCTCTTGCTACCGCCGATGCCTCGTTCCATACAGCTGTCAAATAAAAGCCCATTTCATCTGGACGGGATTGCAGACACCAATGAACAAATCCTGAGCCCTCCAAAATCAACAAGGCCAGCTGGCCCGAAATTGAACAGAACTGTAAGATGGCGCAAGAGTCCATCTTAGGTAGGCTTGTATGATTGGAGCAAACGGCTTAACGACGCTGGGCAGGAATAATAGTTTAAGGTTTGAAAACGGCCAAAAAAACCTAGGCACCGGTGTCCGTCAGTGACTTCATAGTGCTGTCTTTATTAATGAACGGGGAAAATGAAATCCCTTTAAAAAGAAACTGTCAAGAATGCAACAGATGGGCATTTGGGTGGCCAAGGCAGCATTTTCGCAAAACTAGAAAGAGAAGACAAAACAAAGTACATTGTTTTGTAGCATTGATACTGAGGAGTGTAAAACAGAACCCCCTATGGACGTCCAAAACAAGAGAATAAATTAAAAAAAGGAAGAAGAAAAAAATAGTAAAATACATATTCACAAGTGTCCAGCAGGGGAACATTACATTTCAATTATTGGGGAAAAATAAATTTGATTTTTCTCCTCCATATTTTATCCTTTACATACACACCAACCCCTCCCCAAAATAAACTTAGCACTTAGCATACATTTCACCAAACCTTTCAGTGTAATCACCTCCCCTGTTCCTTGACATGGAGAGGTTTACTTGGAGATCCCCAAAGAATGTGGATTATCCTTTTACACTCTCTGAGGGACCTCTGTGCACTTGGGGGAGGGGGTTGGTTGTAAAAGGGAAAGGAAAAAAAAAAATTTTAAATTAAAGGGAAAAAAACTATTTCGCCACACGGGTTTGCCCAGATGCAGCGTAGCTACCCGGAGAAGACGGGCCAAAACGCGTCGAGTCACGCCTTCAAAATAAATAAGATAAGGTCTGCTTTGTTCTCACTAGTGCTTTTGGCCCCAACCGAGGGGGCGGGTGAATTCTCCCTTTGTGGCATCTCTGATAAGCACTTCCGCAGCGAGCCGAATCCAGACTCGCGACGTTGGCTTCCCGGTCAGACTAGCGCCATTGGAGCTGCCGCAGATCAAACTCTGCTATCAGTTTCTTTATGTGTGCCAGTTTGTTGTGAAGGTATTCACATCGGTTCTTCTCTTGGCTATAGTTGGGATTAGTCTGAAAGGAAAGGACAGGACAGGAACCGGTGAGTGGGGCCGCAAGCACTCCTGGGCCAATCACGCATTGAGAGAGAGGGAGACAGAGAGAGAGGGAGACAGAGAGAGAGGGAGACAGAGAGCCCACTTCCCCAACACGTACCTTT
>JAOVYW010007962.1:0-10469 GCA_025775045.1 Hiodon tergisus
TATATATACTTTTTTTTTCTTTTTTTCTTCGACAGATCTTTATCTAACGGCCAAAAAAAAAGAACAAAGGGATGGAGAAAGCAAAGGATGTGAATTGTGGCAGATATCTCCACCTGGAGGCTTTCTGGCCAGCCTTCTGTGAACACATAACTCCCAGTTGTTGCTGGCAAACAGAACTGCGCACTGGGCCTGCTATTTAAAAATGCAAAGGACATTGATAACCTCCATGCCTATTTGATGGGGAAGAGTAGAGAACAGAGGTAGTGAGCGGAGGGCAACATGAAAGCCGCGCCGGGCTATAACTGTGCGGTGAAGTCCGCAAGGAGCCATTTAGGTGATAGGCCCTATGCTATAAATGTCATGAAAATAGTAGAATGCATAGTTTTCTCATTAGGATCGGGCCCAGAAGAACAAGATTCACTTTAAAAACGATGTCTATAAACTGTGGTCCAGGGCAAAGCACTGGGGCCTAATGAGACTAACATTGTTGGACAGAACTGATGTTTATTAAGAATAAAACCAGGCCACAGCACACACGCAGAAAAACAGCTGCAGAGAACCTAACAGGAATGTCAGTCTCACTACCGAATAAGTAATTAAGTAGAACACAGCTTTCATCAGACTCTATAACTGTAAAATGGGTTATCTGTACGGACGTTGTGTCATGCCCTTCGGTCTGAAAAAAGCAACAGAATTTATCGGCTGGACCCACATTAACACTTAGGAATGTATTACCAGACTCAAATAACAAGAGGAAGACTAGCTGTGGGCTGTCAAGACATGGTCTAGATGCGAAGCTGGTGAGTTGGCTTTTGTCATGCTGTCTCCCATTTACCCTCAGCGGGACAGCACTACAACCTCACATCAGGTGACATGGTGTAGATGTGTAGCTGGTGAGCTGGCTTTTGTCATGCTGTCTCCCATTTACCCTCAGGAGGACAGCACTACAACCTCACATCAGGTGACATGGTGTAGATGTGTAGCTGGTTAGCTGGCTTTTGTCATGCTGTCTCCCATTTACCCTCAGCGGGACAGCGCTACAACCTCGCATCAGGTGACATGGCGTAGATGTGTAATTGGTGAGATGGCTTTTTCTCACGCAGTTTCCAATTTCTGCTCAGCAAGACAGCGCTACAACCTTACATCAGGTGACATGGCCTAGATGTGTGACTGGTGAGATGGCTTTTTCTCACGCTGTCTCCCATTTACCCTCAGGAGGACAGCGCTACAACCTCACATCAGGTGACATGGAGTATATGGGTAACTGGTGAGCTTGTGTCACGCTGTCTCTCATTTACCCTCAACGGGACAGCACTACAACATCAAATCAGGTGACATGGTGGAATTGCAGCCATCTCATACCAAAGTCAGACAGACTATATAGTGACAGTAAGTAGATTGTTTAGCCAAAATATTTTACAAATAATATTCATTATAAATCAGCTTTTTTGTAGAATAAATAATAGTTCCTGCGAGGCCCTGTAGGTTAGCTCCCTATCACAGATTATGTTGCTACGCAATCAGTATTGGCACACGCAGAAACAGAATTAAACACGCTGGGTATGAAGTACGGGGAAACGGAATGTGCTTCCTATGTAGGGTATAAAGTACATCTAGCTCATTTTAATTAACTGTGCACTGCTGTGCATGCTTGTATGGATATGTGTCACCAGGTTCAAATGAGCCTAGCTAATTGTCTTACTTATCTATTCTCAACACAAATTGTGCAATCTCTGAAATGGAACACAAACACCACAATTTTAAAAACACAGTGAATGCATGTTCCAAGTTGTTTCTCTCTCAGTTTCATCAATTGAAACAAAATTTTGCACATGACGTCTCAACTGTATTAGAAAACATTTGCTGGTCAAAATAGAAATTCTATCAGGATACAGAAATTAATTGGAAGCTCTTCCTCATGCAATAATATATTCACAAATTTGTTAGTGTCACAGTGCCTGCCCCTCTTCAATGATTTCAAGGAGACGAAGAATCTTCAAATCGTCAGTTTTCTCGAATCAGGGTTTCCCAACGACCATGGGGAGAAGGGGGTGGCTACGGAGGGGCAAGCGTTTTGATGGGACATTTATGATTGTTTCCGAAGGGACCAATAACTAGAGTGCCACTGCACTTCAGGGCATGAAGTATCTCCTCTAAACTAGTACCTGGGGCCTGTTGAAAAGATCCCATACCACTTGATCCATTCCACTGAAACGTTCTCTAGGCTGCGGGTAAACACTACACATCATGGAATTATTGGCTTTGCTCCTGAATGTGCCATGCAAAAGCTTTATAAACTGGAGAAAAATTAAAAATGTAGATTTCCTTCATTGTTACTCCACTTTGAGGATGAGCATTTGGAGTATTTTGGGAACTGACCGGCAAACCTGTAAGACAAATTGAGACAATCGGCATAATCCAAGAGATGCATTTTAAATGGTATTTAAATTGCAATTTGTTCTGCTCTAAGAACTACGGGTAATTTCTCCTCCGCTGTCTCACTAACATCATCTTCCTAAAGTTGTCTGCTTTTGTCAATCAACCAGCCTTTGTTGTAACAAAGCCCGGGCAGAAATTTCCTCCTGCAGGCTCTCAAACCCATGTCGAGGAGGGACACGGGCACGTGCACGCGTGGCATTGAGTTGATCTGCGACCTCTCCCTCTCGTCTGTGCCGGCCAACAGATCCTGTTTATTTTTTTAATTTTTTGGGAGCAGCTGTTGCGGGTTATTGATGACCTCATTAGAATGCCGCCTGCGGCACACCGGCAGACTTTGAAGAACCTCCCCATATGTGCTCAGGCAGCGGTCTCCTCGGCAATGCAGCCCCCTCTGAGCTCACATGGCCGTCACCAGCGGCGCCGGCAGCCTGGGGCTCCAGGCCAGGCAAAGGAGAACAAACTCAAGAAGGCAGCCTTCACAGGAAGTGAACTGTCTACTCCAGTGCCTAATTGTGTCGGTGCTGCTTCCATGCTTTCCAATTCCACCTTTAAAGTACATAAATAAATAAAAGTTCTGTTGAACAGGAACTGAGCATTGTCAGGTCAAGGGATTTCAGGGGCTTCCCAGAAGCTTTGATTTATACTCAGTTAATAGCTCTTGATATTTTTCTTTAATTAAAGTGATTTTGGTCCATTTGCCTTCCTCTCCTTCTCAGACAGCATAGAAAAAAGGCAGAAGGTAATTCATTCAAACATAACTTTGTTTACCCTGACAAGCCACAAAAGAAAGAGGTCATCTGTGACTTTTCAAGAGGGTCCACAGATTGGTGGACTGGAAGACAACACTTAGTTTAATACGCGTTCTGGTCATAAAACATAAATTATAGTAGCTGTCTGTTTACATTTCACAGAAACTGGCATCTACACAGATTATAGCCAATGTTGGTATCAGTAACAAACCTGCCGTTCGAGGCATCTGGCACTTGTGTGGGGAGGGGTTGTGTTTTAACCATGAGGCTGAGATGGTTAACAAGATTCGTTATGGTCATCCATACACAAGATGCTCTGATCACCAATACAAAAAAAGAAGAAAAAACACCTCAGACCAGGTTCATTTTTAGTGAAAATGAAATGCAAAGTTTGAAAATGGTAAAAATATTTCAGGTTTAGGGTGTCTTTTCTTTACAAAAAGCTAATGGAAGAACTGTGTTCTTCCTTCTGTGTTCCGGTGTCTTCAGTCAGAAAGAAAGGTTTTTGTTCACACTGTACACACCGATCATCCAGCTGTTATGATAAGAGATATCAAACGGGGAACATGACTCACACAGCCGTTGAGGTGGATCGGCGAAACCAAAATTGGACCAAAATTGTCTCCTGCACTAAGCTGGACCAGCCTCGTGCTCCAGGGTTAGGCTCTGGCGTCTCGAGACCCTGAATTGGATGAGCGGTTACAAAAACTGAATGAATGAATGAAAGGTTTACATTTCTGATGCTATTAATCCCACGCCAAGCTCTAGGGTGGGGTGGGAGGCTAACCAATCAAATTCACATATGATAAGTATTGACATAACTAAATTACTGACTGGATAAAAGCATCTGTGATCTGAATAAGTGTGCATTACCTCCATGGACGTCAGCAGATGTTAACGAAGACAGAGTAGCCTTGCTAAATTTCAGGAGTAACAAATACAGGTTATATGGAGCAAGCAGGGCTGATTAGATGTAATTACGTCAATGAGCTCAACTCCCAGCATTGCTAAACAAAACTCAGGTTTAACCAGGAACAATGTGTGTATGCTTTTCCTAGCAGCTTCAGCGCCTCAATCACTAAGATCAGAGAAACTAAATACACTCCTTTCTTGTTGTCAAACCTCAGGAGCACACACTGCATTCAGATTCACAGAGACAAATTATAACTACACAAACTCATTTGTCTTAAAGGCATAAGAGGCGTTTGCCTCATTCTAGACTTCCATTTTCCCCAATATATATTCACTCTCATATTTCTCTCTCATTTATTCATTCTGATGGGGCTATTGAGAGGGGATGAATCCCCTTGGAATGTTGGCTTTTTCAGCTTCAGAGTGATAGATGAAATTAATATGTACAACTGAGTAATTTTAATCTTCACAATGCGAGTGGGATTTCATTTTATGCCCACACATTACAATTAAAATTTTGTCCGGTAATGTCTGATTCAGACAATACTCTAATTAAGTTTAGTGGTAAAAAAAAAAAAATCAACCCTGGAGAGTTGAAATGAACACTTGATTAACACTCTGGGTTTATTATCGGAAAATCCCCAAACACTCCTGTTCCCGCGTAGTGGGGGAGGCACGGTTAGTGTCACCACATCGAACGCCACCTTAAAAACCCTGCAGCTTTCTGGCGGCTCACATCCTCGTCCAGGTCCCCTTGACCCAGCCTTGCGGGCTTCCTCAACCCCCCCCACCTAAGACACCAGTGCGGCCTGCCAAAGCACGACAGCTGCCATGTCCTCATGAGCGATTAATGAGCCGCCCCAGTGTTGAAGAGCTTGAAGAGGAGCTGCGGCCCACAGGTGCACTAAAGATTCCATAACCTAAGTTGCCCTAACCTCCACCCTTGCCTCTCCATTTCCTTAGAAACATCGCTTCCTTCCAATAGGCTGATGGGGGACCAATGGGTGAAATGAGCTGACTGTGGCTTGTTCAGATTGGCCTTCACCATAACATGAACCTGATTGCCAGCAGCACCTTCCGGCTCCTTGCGAAGACAGATGCTGTGTTGTACGTGTGACAACGGTATACATTCTTTATAAAGACGTGTACAATGTGAAGCACTCAGTGTTTTACTGCAGTGAAGAGAGTAGCAGAGCCTTTGAATCTTTGCGAGAAGCAGGAAGTCAAGAGGGTTGGTTGGTCCCAGAGCAGGGCGGCAGAGATGTTGGGTTTGGTCTTGATACAGAATTGCAAATAACCTGCTCATAAACTTCTCCCCCTTTGGAAAAGGAAAGAGCCTGGTCCTAGGTATACTTCAAAGAGCTAGCTGTAGGCAGCATGCAACCTTGAGATAAAACATCTTTTTTTTTTTTTTAAGGTAGAAGCAAACTGAATGATCCGAACTACCTACCTGATGAGCAGTGTGCCCCTCATGCATAATGATGGAAATGACAGCACTCGCCACCTTAAGAGAGAGTCATGGAGCTGCCTAAGCTACGCTAATTAGCATCATTATTGATTATGGTGGTCCCTGTCGGAGAGCTACTGGGATCCGCGGCTTAAGTGTGTTTTTTAATTTTGAATACTTTAGACATGGGAGCTCATATCATAGCAGGCTTGTGTGATGTAAGGCCACAGTACCAGAAAGACATGGTATATATTGTACTACAATAAGAACCCACCAGTCACCCAGACTATTTACTGTCAGAGACTATGTGCAATGATTAAACATTAAGTTACAGTAGGATAGCATTGAAGACTCTGCAGACTCTTTTATTTCTGCAGTCCAGAATAACCCTAAAGGAAAAAAAACGGGATGCGTTGTCAGATGAGCACAGTAAAAACCATGCGCTCCACCCTGAGGACTAGGTCACGTTTCACATAGCACTCATTGCCTGTCACCATATGTGCATGCCAGCGAGGGCTTGTCATTAAAGGGCAATAACGTCCAATGGTGTGTCGGAGTTCCAGGTGTCTCATCAAACTGTTGGCATGGAGACAAGCCCTCCGGCTTTCTCAGAATCAGTCATCAGGTCCACACTCTGGCCATGTTTTGAAGCAAATGGCTAATAGCTACTCAGTTTTGCATTAAGATGTTACGAATGCTGATTAACTCAAAATCAGCAGTCTTTTATTTGACTGACTGTGAAAACATTTACCTCCATATTATTCTTGAGATATTTGGTAAACATTAAGAAGACACTCACACACACACACACACACACACACACACACACAGAATAATAGATGGCATTCCTCCTGTTCCATATGTCTTTAACAAAGCTGTATGTCTGATGCAAATTGCTACACTTTTGTTGTCACATGCAAGACCCATTGCTATTCAAACCTAAATTAGTTTAAGTTACAAATTAACTTTAAAATTAACGATTAAAAAATTACAAATTTACAAACAGTTAATTGACTGTCCTCTATTTGTATGCAGTAAAAATAGTTCACATGTGTTCAGAGTAAATGCACTTATATAAAAGTGCCTTAGTTTAAGTCCGTCCGATAGTGAATTTCCAGCAATATTCAACCATGAATATCCATGAATATTCTTGCATGAAAACCATGGAGCTTTCAAAATAGCTCAGCATTACAGTTGTAGAAAGGTTATTGAGCACAATTATTTGGATCACTTTGAAGCGGAAGGTGTATTTTACCACCCAGACAGCCCCTTTACTTTATCAGGTTGTTCCTCCAGGAAACTGGTTAGGGACACCTCTGTGAAGCTAGCGGCAACTTAGAAACCACTTCATACTTCAATGACTAAGATACGAGTAAATGCCCACGAGTCAATAATATCCCAGCCGGCCTTTTTGGCAGAGTGGGAAGCCATTTCTGAGATCAGATATAGAGTTTTCTCAGGGAATTGAAATGATAAAACATTGGCAAAAGGTTTTGTGGTCAGAAAAACTTAATACGTTCTAGGCTGACTGGAAAGTTTTACTTTGTTACAGAGCAAGCCCAGCGCAGCACCCAAACAACATCATTCCTACAGTAGACCACAATGGTGATCCCGTAATGGGGATGCTCCTCCTCAGCAGGGGACTGGGAAACTTGTCAAGATTGAGAAGAAAAACGGGTGGGGCCAAGTCTTCGCTAAACTTGTCCTTCCAGCAGGACAATGACCCGAAGCACGAGCCAGAAGCGACACTGGAGGGACTTCAGAGTTACAAAGTGAACGTTTGTGAGTGGTCCTGTCAAAGTCCTGAATCCTATTGAGAATATATGGCAAGACTGGAAAATTGCTGTCCATAAGTGATCTGGCGAAGGACCTTTGCTTCAAACCAGTGGGCTACCCATTCTCACCACCTTCTACAGAAGAACTGTGGAGAGTGTCCTGACCAGCTGCATCACTGTGTGGTTTTGGAATTGCAAAGCACACGAACGCTAGTCCCAGCAATGCATAGTGAGGACAGTTGAAAAGATCATAGGAGTCTCCCTCCCCCCCATCCAAGTCATTTTGTGTAGGCAAAGACTCTGCCATTATAAAGGACCCCTCTCACCCCTCACACAGTGTGTTTGTCCCTCAACCATCTGGGCAGGAGGTTCTGCAGCATCAGGACTCGAAATGCAAGGTTCTGCAACAGCTAACCCCAGTTTGCACCCTGGTACCACTCACCCCAATAATAATCTGCCCCCCATTGACATAGGACTCCGGAACATTCAAATGACTGTGCACTTTATCTGTCTACTGTCTTCACAATTTGCACTATTCACTGCTGCTCTATTCACTGCTGCTAAATGGTTACTGTTTACTGTTACTCTTTTCTGTGTATTGTATTGTGTATTGTATCGGGTGAATGGTCTGTGGGCTGTGTTGCTTTGTCTTTTTTTAGTACGTAGTGATCTATGTTATTGTTGTTTATTTTATTGTTAATGCACCTTGGTCCGTACAAACGACATTTCGTTCAGATGTATACTTGTATGTGGAAAAATGACAATAAAGCCTTTGACCTTTGACCTAAGTGAGTAGAAATGTATCCAAAAGTTATTGTTGTAATTTCTGCTAAAGGTTCCTATACATTTGTATTGACTGGGATGGGTGAATACTTGGGTGGAACCATAATCATCATATTTTCTGCTTCTTTGTAGTTTTTGCTGACCTAAGTGTTTGTGTTGAAAATTGATGCACCTGTGCAGGACCCAAGGTCATCCGTGCCCATGAGTTGCCCTTTCCTGCTCAGTCTGTTGTTTGAGTGTTAGCAAAGCCTCATTAAAAACGCCGGGATTGAGAATCTTTTCTTCCATGAAGAGGACGGGTGAAAATTCAGACACAGCCAGTAAAACTCAGTTCACTTTCTGGCGGAAACATTACAGGAGTGTTTAAATGCAAATGCCCTTTTTACAGTGGCACCCCCCCGCCCCTACCCACCCCTGCCACGCACAGCCTGCTTGCCGATTGCTGAAGCTCTTCGGAGGCCTCTGTCTCAGCCCCATTCAAATTTGATCCTAGATCAAGGAGGGTCTGATGTGAGAATTTCTGAATTAGCCAGGGGCCAGTGGGATTTAAATGCAGCAGGGATTTTTAAGATACTTAAATCGATCATTTTCATGCGAAAATTGTAGCAAAGGATGAAGAGTGATTAATAAAATCAATAAACAACACAATGGTAAAATATGTGTATTATTTAACAAGACGATTAAATGATTGGCTGACGGAGATATTTATTCACAGCCAATAAAACATTGCCGCTCGGAGTACAGAGGTTGAATGGCAAAATTAGATTGTTAGCCTTACGCCGTAGCGACCGATTAGGATAGGTAACATACAAGAGAAACTGCTTTGGTCTCTGCCAAGTCATGAGTATTCCCAGGCCGTAAAAATATTTTCCTTTTAAAATAATGTCCTGAGACACCGAGCATTACAACTCCATAGGACACTAATATATTTCTGATGAAGGCAATTTTTCATGCTCCATTCCCCCAACCCCAAACACTATCTAGATGCAGAAAATCTCCATCCACACAGATTAGACCGTATAGGCAGCTGATATGAGCAATTGCCCAGATGAGCAGATCTCCAGCCCCACTTCTGGAATTACTGAAGCAATGTCTGAGAAGTTCCTTTAGCCAGCTGGGCACAAACGGCACAATAACTGTGCTAAGTGCGTATCCTTCTTGTTCAAACACACAAGCGCTGGGCCCTGAGATATATGGGAGTTACTAGCTCAAGTGTCTTAGTGACATAAATGAACACAAAGCATTCAATACAACATTATATTTTTTTTTATTATTTACACAATGTAATATAATATTTCATATTATTTCCACATATTTTTCAGTGTTTTAATGGATTCCATAATTTCTGTAAACGTCTATCACATCAAATACTATGGTTTAGAGCAGTAGTTTTCAAACAGTGGGGCGTGGAGTAGGGTTCAGAGGGCGCAATGTCAGAGGCTATTCTTAGCAACTAAAATATGAATTACCAGATTAGTTACATTGTGTGCGGAGAAGAAAATGGACTGAAGTTGAGTTAGCAGTAACACAAACCTAGCCCGTTTATAATCTTCTTGTGCAGTGCATAGCCTATGTATTAAACTAGAAGTTCATGCCGTTTCCATGGAAACTACACTCCCCGTCAATTTAGTTCCTGATTGCCAGTATTTGTTTTTGTGAGTTATTATTATTGTTGTTATTATTTTTATTCCTTGAATATGGATTGGTACGTATGTACGTGTTCACAAGCAGAAATCAGATGCTGACTCGACAAAAAGAAAAGCAAAGAAAAATAAAGAAAAAATCAAAAATATGATGAAGCAGATCTGAATTTTGATTTAGCTTTTCTTGCAGTTAATGCTGGGATTCGACGTACGTGGAGTAACTTTAGCTAAAATGATCTCCGTGTCTAACGCCACAATCTACCGTCAAAGTTCCGTCTGAAAATATAAACGCACAGCTGATTTACAGCCTAATCTTTTATGAACTCCAGCTTAATTAATTCAATCTTTTAATTGTGTTTGTTCATTAGTTTGAGATAATGAAAGTTACACACTCTGTTGGCATGGCCAGAAATGGTATCTTTGCTGGGGAGTCAGTAAAAAGTTTGAAGATCGTTGATTTAGAGGCACATAATAAATGTCAGTTTATTCTTTAATAAGGTTTTCTTTGTCAACTTAAGTATTCAAAAGAGAATAGAATAGTGCATAATGGGATAAAACTTTGTTTTCACAACAACAGTTTTTCAAAACTGAAAAAAGTGTAAGAGTTTTCTTGATGTTTTGCAACCAAACTATGCTTACCATGTTGTGGCAACCCCGGGGCTTACGGATGGCAGATGCGGCAGAAGCCGCTTCCCCCTCAAGCACGGAGGCAGGCTCTTGA